>JAAGNO010008561.1:0-34480 GCA_033439905.1 Ceryle rudis | reverse complement strand
CCTGCTCTGGCAGGGGGGTTGGACTCGAAGATCTCCAAGGTCCCTTCCAACCCCTAACACCCTGTGATACCTGTGATACCTGTGATGTCTGACATGAACTGAGATCTGACTGATCCAATATTCCAGTGGAATGGACCAGATGGTGGTCTTTCTTCAGGGAAGGACTTTTCTTACGTGTCCCCCTCCACCCTCTCTCCTTTGCTGCTGCTTTCCCCAAAGAAGCTTGAGGGTTATAAAGGTGGAAATACAAATGGAGAAGTAACTGAGGATACATTGTGAGATTTATATCATCTAAATTAACTTTCACCTTTAAGAAAGAAAGGAGTGAGGTAACCAAACTAAACCACATTTGTAGATCTCTGTAGAGAATGGTGCCATGTCTAAAGAGTGCTAGATGGAGCAGGGCATGTTGGACACAACAGAGGCTGAGGATGACAATTCTTTTTGGCACCAAGAGACAGCTGGGAGCATTCTGCAAGGGCAGAATAATAGACTGATGAGCAATGTGATCTAGCCCAGCTGCCTGCTCAGTGACAAGGTACCTTCAGAGATGACGTTACTCAGGGCCTTGACCACTTGAATTTGGAGAATCTCTATCCTTGGAGATTGTCTTTTCTGTGCAACCTGTTCCTCTCTTTTTTCTTATTTTTAATCATAATTTCCCTTACTGCAACTTGTCATTGTTGCTTGTCCTTTTGTGGTGCACCTCTTAAAAACGTTTGTGTTATTCTTCCCTGTATGTCCCCTTAGGTAGGGAAGGACTGCAAAGGTGGTGTTGTGTACCTCAGTGTTTTCCACGTCATTTGTCACCAGGTCATTTAGCCCCATTATTCAGCCTGGGGCGAACATTTTTAATGCACTTTCTCAACTGCACGTGTTTCTGTTGGTCCTTCACATCCCTTGCCAGTGTCAACTTCTAGTTAATCTGCTTAAGGATAATTTGAATATTATACTTCAAAAAGGTGCCTCTAATGAAATCATCCTAATCTGCTAGTATGGCATGAAAACCCTAAATCATTTTTTCTGCATGAAGTACGTTGGGCTACTTGTAAATATGTTGTTTTTCTCACATAATAGGGATTGCTTTGAGATCATGACTGGCTCATCAGCAATATCTTTCCAAGGCTGAGTGAGGAACCTGAGTTCTGCTTTTTGTTTTGTTCGATGTATATCTCATTTACTTTTTTAGAGGAATTTCATTTTTAAAAAGAGCGATAAGCATTGCGATGAATTTATAAACCTGTTCAATCTCTGATTTTAGTTTTCTATTTAGGTTGTGAACCATTCATCCGCTTACAATGGCAGTGTTTCCAAATCCTATTTGCTTTCCTCTTAGTCTGTACTATAGTCTATCACACAATATCTGTCCTTGGTCTTATATTTTCCTCTTAGGCAATCTGAAGTAACATTTACATCAAAGTCATTCTTAATTCTCTACATGCCAACCTTTATAGTAGGGCATTCCCTATGTATATGATACCTACCACTACACTGTCTTTTTGTCGGAACCTGATAACAGGTTCACCCTTTCTTCACCCTCAGAATTTTTAGCATCCTGTGCCTCAAAGTGTTATAGGTGGTTTTGCTTCTACTTAGGTCTCTAGGCTATGTTGTTTTACATGAAACTGCTAATCTCCCTTGGGGTCGATATATTCTGGTTAGCTGAGTGTTCTGCATTGTTTTCATGTCCAGTCTGTGATGCGCGATGGACACGGTATCTGCTATATTGTCATGTTGTCCTGGTTTGAGTGAGAACAGAACTAATTCTGTTCAATGATTTTACTTTTTAGCTAGGTATCTTCTAAGTAAATGAACTTTCTGAAGTTAATAGCACATTTTCACAGACAGTGTCTGCTTCTAGGAGTGATAACGCTTGGTGTTTATAGAGTTACTACCAAGGACAGGTGTGCAGAAAGACCCTTTCCTTTACTTACTCCTGTGCAGACCAAGGTCACTGCTAAATCTTGTGTGCCATGTTGGGGTACGTAAAGAGATGGCACTTGTGGGGAGGAACAGAGAGGACAGGTGACCCTAAACTGACCAAGGAGGTATTCCATCCCATATACGTCATATTTGGTATAAAGCTGAGGGATCACAAGGGTTAAGATCTCTTCTTCAATGGATGGCATCTGTGGAGGACTCTGTTCTGCCTTCATTCCTGAATCCAGTACCAAAATCCAGCTCCTGAAGAGAGTTTCCATCTGCTGCTGAGTCCAGTCTGGGACTTGCCCGGTGCCTGCTCCACAGCATCAGTGGTGATGGTAACATAATTGCCATCAGGGGGGTTGGGTTCAATTTGTTTTGTATATATTTCTATATATTTTATTGTATTCTTATTACCTTCGTTAAAGCTGGTTTAGTTTTCTTTACCGATCCATAAACTTCTCTCCCTTATTCTGTTTCTCTTCCCTTTTGGGAAGGGAGAGGGGTTAATAGACAGTGTCTGTTATTTGTCTGGAGGCCAGCCCAGCCCTAACCCTTGACACGTGTTCAACCACTGAACTTAATCTGCTCAGACAGAAGACAACCTCCTGATTCACAATTAACAGAATTTTTTTGTTTCATTCCTCTGGCTTCTGTTTACTTCAACTGCAGTTTCCACAGTGTAGAACAGAAAACTGTGGAGACCTCCGATTTCTTCCAGTTGAAATGTTTAAATCTCAGATTGCCTCAGTAGTATCCCAAGTTGCTATGCCAACCTTGGTTCAGTAGCAAAAAAGCTACGGTGGCAGGGGTTTTGGCTCTATGGCAATTACAGGTGTACTAGAATCAGCAGCAGGCAGGCAGGAAACATTTCAGCAAGAGAAGAAAACCCGTGTTTTCCTGACATAGGGATGAGAAAGGTTTTAGAAAAATTATTTTTAAAATTGATAATGAAAGGACTTCAGCTTCAGCCACCACAATCTTGGGTAAATACACAAAGATACTTCTTAGTTTCCTGGGACTATTGTCACTTTCATTTATTTTTTTACTCAAAGTATTAAAGAGACAAGAAGGTGAATAAAGTTCATAGCTAATGAAACTTCTGTTGTGTAAAATAATTTGATCACTTGGCCTCTTTTTGGAATCGGTGTAATGCTCTCTAAGTGGTAAAGATTATCAGGGGTTTGGTGTGACTAGTTAGTCTTTCCGTTATCTATCACAGCTAATCTCCATAACGCTGGCAAATTAGGATTCACAAACGTGGCTTGATGTATTATTTCATACTCTATCGGTGTGGTTTCAGGAAATAAAAGGATCCTTCAATGGAAAAGAAGAACTGTGGATCATGTTTTAGTAAAGACTAACAAAATACTGTTTTTTGGAATGTTTCAAAATACTTGCAATTATTTAATCATAGTATCTGTTGGAAGAGATAGTCATAGTTAGAAAAATCAGATTCTCTTTCAGGCACACCAGCCATTGACACATGCCCTAAGAAGGTGTTTTATGCCCCAGAAGTCTGTCTGGCTATATACATCAAACATGACTACAGTAAAAGTATTAAAAACTTTTCTTTCTGTAGCCATTAAAAAACAGTTCTGTTTTTTGAACAAGCAGCTTTGTTCACAGATAGTTCCACTCCACTTGTGTGCAGTTGAAAGAGTAATGAAACATTAAATACCGCACAAAAAGTGATTTAAAATCATTACAAATTTAAAATTAGTAAGTAATTTTTCTTCACTTAGCATAGTGGCTCTTTTGTACTAAGATCTGGAAATCATACTTTTGAAGGTTTTAAGCAGCTGTTGGGCTGGTTGAGAATAGGAGTTTTTCAAAATATATTTTAAGTAGAGGAAGAAATCTTCAGTATAATAACTTCTTATGTTCTAGATCTTAAAATTTTTAGTGAATAAAACAACATTCTTGATGCTGTTCTAAACAGCTAAGTAGAAGAGAAAAGAGAAAGCACTTAGATCTTTCTTCCCAAATGCAAACACTGGAGTAAGCCTATTACAGTTTAGTGAAAATGAACCTGGGAAATTTGATTTACCGAAAGTTACTGCTTTTCCTATACACTGCCACCTGGTATATGCATAGAAGTAATATTTGTGTCCCAGGATTGTAGCTGTCCTTTCACAGGACTGAAAAAATGGTGTGCTATAGTTTTGTAAAATGAAGAACTGACTAAATACCTGCACTCAACCTTCTAAAACCTACTACTGGTGTATCAAACAGTTCTTCTGTGGAGAAGAAAGGACAGAAAATCAGAAGAAAAATGAAGCTGCTTTTAGTAGATGTGTGTACCTGTATACTCATGCTATACATAGAACTGATCACACCTTTCCTGAGACACTGTCAGAGTCCTCTCTGGACCACAAAACAGAGTGTGTTTCATTCCTAAGAAGCTTTTCCAGTGAACTCAAGTTTATTGGGTACCATGTTAGCTTTTGTTTCTGTACATTTGTAATTAATCTCTGAATTTTCCTATTTGAACATATTTAGGTAATGCCTACTGGAGTTTGAACATGTTTAGGAGTTTAATCTGAAGATTAGAATTTATGATTTGGATTAACAGCTCACCTGTTTTACTGACCCTGCTGCAGAGGAATAACACAGAAAAAATACTTGATTAAGAAAAGGGTGGATAGCTTTATCACTTTTAGAATTTTGGTTTAGATCTAACTATCTGGTTTGTGAACCAAAACTCCTCTGAGTAGGCAGCATTCAGCCAGATAATCCCATGGGGTAAGGCATTTTAAGTGTGGTTTCTTTTATAACGCTAAGAGAAGAACTCTAAAAACCTAACATAACAGACTTGTGATTTCATGATCCAAAAGGAGATTCTTTACACACAGACACAGCATTAAAATAATTAATGGCTACTATGTAAAAAGTCAGATCTCTTCTTCTATATGAAGCATACATTGTTCAAGGTAGGATAAAATTGTGTAATAAAGTTAGTGATTCAACCATCAGAAGAACACTTTTCCATTTCTGCTGATGTACTTTCAAAAAATACTCGTGACCAAATCTCTTCACTGGATTTCCAAGCTTAGTCTTTTCCATACTTCTTGTCATCTTTGCAGTTCAGTAGTGCATTCTGTAAGCATAGCAAAGCTGTCTGTGATATATTTTAAAGGTGCTCCAGGCATGCAGTCAAATAATGGTATGGTTGCTTTTGGCGCACACAGGGCAGCTGCATATGCCAAAGATCAGAACTATAGTTCTTAAATATATGCTGCTTTTCTGACAATATTAATCTGATAGTTATTCTAGCATAGAGTAGCAAATGCCATTCTACTTTATAGACTTAGCATCCCAAGTAGTTCATAATCAGATTAAAAACCTCTTTGTCATCTGAAAAATGAAAGACAGTATGGCATTAATACTGAGAGCCTGGACTGATACAGAATCCCAAACCATTCTTGTAAAAAAATTTGCACTTTCATTCCTTTTCATAGTACTCTTTTTTTACCAGCACTTGATTTTTATTTTTTTACACAGTGATATATGTGAAGAAATAAAGTTAATTAAAAGCTTAGTTTCTTGAGGAACAAAGTTGTCCTACACTGTCCTGCCAAGTATATAAAAGATGCAGTTCAATCAGGCTATTTTTTTCCCACTATCTTTCTTAAAATTGCATATTTGTGTAACGCTGAACTCAGTGACACCCAATCGACTGCAGTTTTTGAGCCCAGTGCCTTCAGCTGAATTTATAATACTATTATATTACATATATATTATTTTGTGCATGGCTTAACAGTAAATAACCATTCAGATCCTTACTTTCTGCATTTTTTTCATGATGACAGCTAAATTTATTTCCTTATTGTGCTTACTAGGAAATAGCAGTGTGCAAAATCACCAGTGGAAACTTTAATACTGAGACGCTTAAGCCCAAGTCATGTTTAAACTTGTTCCATTGTTTATAAACTAACAGCAATGCAACATGGTAAAAACCTCATAACAACATATCTTGTTGGTAGTACGTTATCAATCCAGGTAAGTGTATTGTTGCCTTGAAAAAGTTTTATGTTTTGAAATATGTGCTGCTGCCTTTAAATAGACTTATTTAGAATTTAATTTGCAGAGATAAAAACATTCTGTTTCTCTGGGAAATTGTTTCCAATATTAGTTACTACCAGACAGTTCATTTAGTGTCATTTAGAGACCCTTAAATGAAGTTTAGTGGCTGACTGAGAAAATTATTAATACAGTTCTTTTTAAAAAAAAGAAATATAAAACTTAATGAAATGTAACAAAATGAATAGGTAGTAATCCTTAATAACATTAAAATAGTACAATTTCAAAGGACTTATTCTTTATGAGATTAATTCTAGCACAGACATATGGATTTATTTCACACATTAATGCCTTAATTATTACCTGATTGTGTTTTTTAAGTACGTATCATTTAATGTTGTAATACTTGTAGCTTATTCTTTCCTGTTCTGATTCCATTTCCTTCTGTCAGCAGGTAAAAAGTCTTTGATAAGGTGAAAGGTCATAAAGGCAATGTAATTTCTGAATTACTAGTGCTCTCCTTCTGTAAAGGATATATTATTCTTGAGATGTAGGCAAGAGATCCTATTGCCTTCATCAGGAACTGTGTCTGGTCTTGAATTTAAAATGCATACTAGTGCTCATTTAGAAACATAGTAGAGCACAATAACCTAATTTAACCTCTGATGTTAATTAATTTTACTTTGGCACCGTAACTTTCATACCTAATAACCATGACTTCTAGCAGCTAGCTTGCTTGACAGAACTGGGAAGGAAGAAGTTTCTTTCAGACAGTTTTGCTGGACAAGGTTACAGTTTTCAGTAATGCAGATTTACACCTTTCAATAAGGTTCAAATCGGAATGTTAGCATACAGAACTCAAGTTTCATACATATATACAAGAAAAGCTGGAATATGCAGCAGCAAGGGAAAGGAAATGGGGGAGGCAAAAACAAGGTAAAGGTTCTAATGAGCTGTGCTAATGTGGTACCGTATTTTGGGTATTCTGCTTCTTTCATCTTGCTTTGGTTTGTGTTCCTTTGTTCTTTCTTCCCTGCTGCCCCCTTCTCATTTCTGTGATCATACCTACACCATGACCCCTGTTCTTCATTCTTTTACTCCTGGTTTGTGTTTAACATTGTGCTCTGTTGATCTTCAGCTTTGAGTAAGTAGGGTAGCTGCCATGAATTAACTAGATACAGGCATTTTATGGTACATTTGCTTATTTGTAAAAGATACCCAGGTGTGCATTTAGCTTTGCAGGAAAGAGAAAGTAGCTGATCCATCCATAAAAGTAAATTTCATACCTGTATGGAAGCTTTTTCACTTACGTCTGCTCATGGAGAAGGAATTCCTGTTCATCTTACTAGTTCATCTTCTATTGATCTCTGGGGAAGAGGATTCAGTTTTTAAGCCCTTTAAAATACTTTTGTGATAGTTAACTAAGAAGTATGTAACACACTACTGTAACTGGCCACATACCAAAGGGTATTTTGTATGCTTCTTATCCTTAGCATTCATATTCCTGATCCCTTTACTGTAATCTCCTGTTGGTTTAAAATAAAAAAAAATTTTAAAAAATTACAATAATAAAGAGTAAGACTTACATATGGATATAAGAACGTTGACTTTGTAAAAATCTCTTCAAGTGTTTCCAACTGGCCCAGCATACACTCATTAAAAATTCTCAGGGGGTACAAAAAAAAGGTTTTGTTTATAAATTAAGGATTTAAATTGGCCATTTGATTTTCAAATAAACAAATTACATTTCTTCTTCATTATGTTCCTCATCATTTTCTGTATTTTTTCCTGCACTTTATTCTGATCCTAAAGCTTACTATGAGTTCACACAGATCCCCCAAATGGTTCTCATAATACTTATTTTAATAAAGCATTGCTTCATATAGCAAGCAAACTTGTTGCTGAACTTTCTTATGAGCTTACATTAATTAAGTCAGAATATCATAATGTAAAAATGCAGGCAGGAGGTCTACAGAATGATATCTTCTTTACGTTTTCAGGTAAAAGTCTTTCTTTTAAAGAATGGTTAGAATTTTTATAGTTAATGGAATGGATTTGCTGCTTACATGCAGAAACTATTGTAAAGGTTTAATAATAAAGTTTCTTGATTCTGAAAATGCTTCAAAGTATTCCATGTGAAATTCACAACTATAGCAGAAAGATAGTTGATGTACTTAAAAGTGCATATTTTACATTATTTCAGATGAGCTTTAGAATATTTTATAGCTGTGGATAGATCAATATCTTTTTAATTTTATATCATAAAACATTATCATGTCCCTTGTTGCTTACTAGCATAGGAAGGAAAGTGATACCATGCATCCTGTAACTCCCCAGATTACCTTCATCTAACTACCTACAAGTGTATAAATCACTCCATGGCTGTGCCTTGGTCTTCATAAACAGCTTCCAAGTGACAGACGAAGGCTGGATGTCTAATTTTCAAGACCTAAAGTTAAATGAGGTGAATCTCAGTACTTTTCCTTCTTTAAGTGGCAACAATAGAAGAAGGAGATGTCATAATTTTCCATTTCTTTAAAACAAATGAAGCATAAAGGAGACCTGGGTAGATCTCACTTGCCAAAAATACTGAGTTGGATTGATTTAAAGCAAACCATTAGATGGCTTGGGAAGATGTCACCAAATTATGGGATATTTAAGGATTCTTACTGAGTGTGATTGTGTATTGCAATAACTGTAACATTTTATATCTGATAATTGGATGTGTTTTTACATAAACAGGTTTATGCTTATACATAAATGAAGTCCTCACAGTTTCTTAGTTACCATCCTTGGTAAAGTTTAGTTATTAAAACTGCATTTTCACTTTATCATTAATTTATTTTCATAAAATGTTTCCATTATCAGCTTTTCACTAAAGGCATTAACTGTAGAAGTCAGAAATGTCAGTGTCATGTCAATCCAAAGGATTTTTTTTATTGAGACTTGTACTCAGAATATTCCTTCTGAAAACTGAAACCACATAAAAGGAAAGTCTGAACTTCTTTATGCTGTGAGTGAGGTCTGAAGGAACCTGTAAAACAGTCCCAATGTTCAATTCACTTGAAGTACTTTGTTACTAAGAGATCTAAAAGCTGAAAAGGTGCTGTTTATTGAACTAAATATACTTAAGAACATCTGCAATATTTTCCTGAACTTAGTTTCTAATTGTTTCAGCCTTAAAAAGGCCATCTTTTTCCTATGTTGTATTGGATCAGTCACTGTATCCATCCACTGCGATTTGAAAAGATCCTTTTCTGAACAAAGTATACCATTTATGCTTCATTTTACAATTTCCAATTTTAGTTTTCTTGAAAATTAAGTACAGTGCCTAATAAAAAACTATGAAACTCTTAAGTCAGCTGTGTTTCTCTGAAAACTACTTGTAGTGCTGTTACTGACATATCTGAAGTCTCATTACTGAAAGTGTAGTTACTTAAGGTTTAAAGTTATTGAGACTAAATAAATGAGATTTAGTAGATCACGCTATCCATCTATATTAAAGACAGTATATTAAGACTATGAAAAGTGGCAAGACGATCACGGAATTGTGAACATGTGCTATCTTATCAAACATGCTGTTTTGCAACAGGAGTGCCTTTCCATTACTTCAAAGTGATATTTATTATTGATCTAGGAGAATTTTAGCTGTTTGAAGGTGTTTGGGTTTTACAGTAGAGAGCCAGAAGCCAGAGTCTTGCTTACTGTTAATTCAGAGGTTCTTAAAGGGGAAAGGAGAAAGGGGAAGGGAAGTACAGGAGGAGTACCAAGAAACAGCAGGTATGCAAATCATGTTTTGAGATTCTAGCAGAAGGATGAGGGACTCTAAAATAACACTGTGCTCATCAAGCATCGTACATCCTGTCCACTGAAAAAAAAGGCATTTTTGGTGAAAGCTCATCATCAAAGTTCCATCTTTTTTGTACAGACCAAGAGGATCAAATTAAGAAAGCATGAATAAATTTGGGTTCGCCAGTTTGTGTGTACTGCACCTTGCAAAAGTTTTTTTTGCTTTTTGTTTTTAGCTTTATATAATTAACACCTGTATACAAATTAAGCCCTGTCTGGTTAAGAAGTATTGATGTTTTTTACAGTTAGACTTTGTCAGATTGCTAATGGGTCTGTTTGATGTTACATATTTTATATATTTTAGCAAGTTAGTAGTCACATTTTTAATTGTAACTTCTATGACTTAAGATCTTTAGTATTCCAGTGGAAGACACTTAAAAATGGTCTAAAATTCCAGATAAAATAAAGACTTTTTAAAAATAAGCATTGCCTTTGTCCAGGGAGATGGAGCAGGTGCGATGGAACAGAGCTCCCTTGTATTCTAACATGTCTGTGATGCTGTGTTGCTGGCTCTTCAGTGATTGAAATGAATGTTTTTTATATGTAGGATTGTATTTGTGCAAGTAAGGGAATAAGTTTTCTGTCATGTTTTCACAGAAGCACAAAATTACTGAGGCTGGAATAGACCTCCAAGATCATCAAGTCCGGCCTATGACCCAACACCATGGCACCAGCTATAAATTTTTTAGAGATTTTAGAGATATAATAATGCCCTTATTTAACTTGGCTTCAGAAGACCTTTGGCATTTTTTTTTATTGAACAGAAATAGCTAATAAAGATGAAAAAAAAGCCTAAAATATAAGTAGACCTAAATAACAGTACCTATATAGATGTTATAGAAGTAATACCTATTTGATGTTAGTCTACAGATGTCTGATGTAAGCAAAATTAATTTTTAAAGTTCTGTTTGGGTAAACCTAAACACTTTCAAAGACATTGCATGAATTGATCGAGGTTTATCTAAATTAAAACCAGAACATCGGATTTTACCTCCTGTTTCCATTCAGCTACAACCAAAGACTTAGTGGTATATCATAAGACCTTGGTAGTTTAGATTTTAAGAGAGACCCACAATTGCTATGGACTGACTTAAATTAAAACCAATCAGATTAAGTTCAGAATTCTAGATAGCAGTAGGGTTTTTGGAATTAGCATGGAAAATTTGTAATCTGACAAAGTATGTTTCAAGTGCTCTTTTACAGTGAGACAAAGATGATGATTTTTGTTCTTACATTTATAAAAGGGGGCAAAATAATGCAGTGCTTTCATCTAATTACATACTTAAATGCTGCCTTCCAGAGCTGAGTAAAGTAAGAATAATAGATAAAATAATCACTCTGCATAGCTTTGCAAAATAAAGTGAAATTTGTAAATATTTGTGACCCATTTGGAAGAATAAGAAAGGCAGGGAATTAATTCTGTTAATTTTGTCAATCCTTATATTGATATGAGGATTGACAAAGTTAACAGAATTAACAGTGATATTACCCTCTTTAGATGCTAAGGAGTGGATTGGTGTTTTAAAGAGGGGGTTTGCCAGATTGCATTTCACCTGAAAAAAGGTTCATATGATTGAGCCTGAAGTCTCGAGGGAACAATGGAAGACAAGACCATAGAGAAAAAATCTGTAGTCAAGCTTTTGATAGAGATGATTCCCTACAGACCTAGAAAAGGTGAAAGAAAACACTGGCTTACCTATTGAACAACATTTTACAGAATTAAATACAGTTTTAAAAGAAATAATAAGAATATGGAAGAAAATAGAAACAACACTGAAATTGCAGGACATGCAAAATGTTTCCATGTGTGATCGCTTTTGCCAATTTGTTATCTTCATGAGAAGGAACTTAAATTTTTTTGTCCATGTCCTCCAGCAAAAAGTGGCAAATACATGGAAGTGATATATAAAAATAGAAAATTTATTACAGTTATTATAATACTGAATATTGTTCCACATGATTTCAAGGAAGGGTACATGAAAACCAAATTTAGAAAAGAAAGATTTGTTTTGTAGGGACTGGAGTTTTGTTTTGGGCTTTCTGCCAGAATATCTTACTCCATTCTAAACGAATTTATTCTTTTTCTCTTCAAAACACAACTTTCAGTTTAGCTCTGGTGGCTGTTTAACATAACTTGTAAAAAAACCACTGTTTTCTAAGCTGCCATGCTCCTTTACCTCCTGCACCAGACAGAAACACTACATAGTTCCACAGCAGTGTCAACCCAAGAAGCTGATTCCTGTTCAGATGGGATAACAGACATGTTTGGCAGATACAGGGGAAAGATTTCACATCTGAGGTACCCAAGAACCTGAAACAGTCAGTCCTGAAACTTGACTGATTACCACTTCCCATAGCTGAATATATCATTCTGTCAGCATGCTGAAACATACACTCTTTTCCTTAGTTGACCTCTTGGTAAAATTAGTGATTTCCTTTCCACAAGTCCAAAGCACCATATCACAGGCTGTAAAACTGAACGGGTCCTCTGCTTATTATTCTACTTCAAGGCAAGTTACAAGCTTCAGTTACTCCTGATAGATGCAATAATCTTTAAAACTTCAGAAGACTACATAGATTTCCAAGGAAATATAACATCATATGCACATCCTCACCACTGGAAAACTTTTTTCTAAGATAATTATGTAATTTCCTTTGATGTAGTTTATAACTGTTCATTCTTTTCTGTCTCAATAAATTTGGGAATGATTCTGTGAAGACTGATACTATCTTCATTGAACTAAACCACCTTACATTCAGTCTTTCTGGTTGTGTTTGACATACCTCTGATCAGCCTGATTCCTGTCCACTATAGGTTCTCTACTTTGTATTCAATGCCTCAAACTTCATGCAGTAGTTCTCAGGAGACCATGCTAACATGAGAATTAATTGTGATTTGCTAAAATATCTAGATCTGTTAATTACATAGAAATATATTTTCCCTGTATCTTTGTTAGTGGAGGAGCTTTTTCTGAAACATGCACTTATTCATAGAAGCATTTTTTGATAGACACATTTCCATGGAAGTACAGAAGAGTTCAACTTCTTAAGTTACTCAGTAGTTTCCCTTGTAGCTGCAGGAAACAAGTCCTGTAATCCAGTTAAAACAGTTTTAACTTCCATTTTAGAACTATTTGGGAGTTTTGGTCTCTTCAGCTACTCTTTTTTGCTAGTTAGGAGATCAAGCTTTCAATCTAAATAAATTCATAGAAAGTTCATACTCATTTGCCCTGATGTGGAGGATGCCCTTGAGCTTAAGTAGGTGGTTGGTTTTTTTTGTCTCCTATTTTATAATCAAAACAAAGTGAACTACTTTCTATCTGCTTTTGTAAGAATTTGCATTCAGCAGACCTGTGTCTCACTTGCCCTATTTCAGTATTATTGCACAGGGGTGACTAGAATTTAACATGGTATTTCAGATGAGCCTCTATCAGTGCCTTTTACATTATCAGTACTTTTCTTCTGGTCCTAAGAACTTCTCTGTCAAATGATGTAACAATACCACGCTTCGCCTTCTCATTGTGCCTGATGATGCTCATAGGCCTCTTTAATCAAAAAAATATACAGACCTTTCTCATTCTTTTATTTTTTTCTGCTGATTTAATTTTTGTCCTTATTCACACCTTCTTCCACTTTTTTTGTCACCATAGTTCATGGGGACTTTTTCTGATCATCTTGTTAGTGGAAGTAAGTAGTATAGTCTGTCTAACAGCAAGATCATGAGTATTCCCTTTAGTGATTTCTCTCCTACTCTTCTTTCCCTTTCAAGAGTTATTCAATCTCTTTTTTAAAAATTTCATTCTAATCGTAGTCTTCTGTAGTTTATTACATTTGTATGTGCTGCTCTTATCAGGTGCTTTCAAGTTAATTATGCTGTTTATCTTCATTGTAAAACAACATCAAATTCTATTACTTTCTGTTTACCTGCATGTGTTTCAGCATTCATTCATCAGATTTTACTTGGTGTAGGAGTCTGGTCAGCTGTTCTGTGGTTTCTTGGATTCTTTTCTTCTTCTCTAAAGAATTTATAATACATTTCTTACCAGTCATAGGTTAGCACCAGTCACAATGTTTCACCACAGAAACACTGCAGACCTCAGATTATCATCTGTGTTCCCTTTCATGGGCCAGTTCTATTTTGGAACACTGAAACAGATGTTACTCAGACTTTCTAATTTAAGTACATTAACCTTTGAATAGTATGACTGTTTCTAGTCTTTGGGTCTTGGTAAGGATAGAACAGAAAGGAAGAGATTATGGAGTAGGCCCAAGAACATGGAGAAATAAAAAAACCCTCTGCATATCCCCTGCAAGTTTCATAAACAAACCTACTCTATTTTTCCTTCTCATACAGCAGAATATCTGGATATTCAGTTACACCTGTTCTTTACTGATATTTTTAGAAAACCTAGTTTCGTGTAGTGTTCTAGTAGTTCTGGTTCCTTCATGCTGTTGTGCAGTGCTCTGTGAACAACACATCATTGATTTCACACCGCCATCGCACAATCTGTGTACTGCGCATAACCCGTTTACTTACTGCATCACCAACCAATCTGAATCTCCTGTATTAGAACCCACATTCATTTTCTTCCCCATGCTTCAGTCTCATGTTCTTTTATATCATAATATATCCCAATCTGTTTTTTCCCTCCTCTCCTTTTATATTAAAATGGTATGAAATACTGAGCTACTGCCATCCTTTCTACTCCCATTTTTCTAGTCTAAATCTCTTTCTGAATTGGTCAATTAAACACGTTAACCTGTTTAGTCACTGTGTGATGTATCTAGAGAGAAATTTAGAGAAATCTTTTTGGCAAAAAACACTGGTGGTAAAACATTTCAAAACATATCAGAATTTCATCAGGCACCAGATAAGCCTAAGGCAGAAACCTTCACTGAGTTATTTTGAATAGATAATGACTAAAGACATGGAGTTACTGCTGATTAATAATTCCATTTAGACTTTTGCATCTGTAAAGCAGCTTTGAATAAACAGAATTGCTAAGTACAAACAGCTTAGAAATTATTTCATATGATTTTAACGTTTTTCTGCTTTTAAGGCCCTGTTTTCTGTTAAGTAAAGCACGTTATTCCAGGATAAGTTAATTAAATATCTTGGTAACAGCTACATGAGTTATGATCTGCCATTAAATTTTACTTAACATAGGCTTTCACGTCACTGAAATTTCTAGAAATAAATTCTCTGATTTATAATCTATTTTTGTTTAGTTTAGTTGTTTGGTTTTTTTTAAATCAGATGCAGCTGTGACATTAATACAGTACAAAATGTCACGTTTCTTAGGGCTTCTCCGTAGAGACAATTTGATACCATACCCTGTACTAGCTTTATGAAGCATTTTTTTTTGTCCTGTATTATTATTCTGCAGAGCTTGATTTCTGTGGTATTTTTAGTAGACTAGATACTGAATAGTCAGTTCTAATTTGGTTTTATTCAGTTCTTTCTCACAGTATGGTGATTATTTATATTACAGAAATATTACAGAATCATATTAACTTGACAGTTTGAAAGGAAAAATATTATTCAAGAGAATATTGAAATAGCCCTAAAAATCAGAAGAGAACGCAAAATACTAGTCAGCCTATAGGATACAGGAACAAATAAAGATGTTGTGTGCATTTCCACTTGTGAGGTGTGAAGTGGCAAGTACATAAGATATGCTGTAAAGGTAGAATATTTTGCAAAGATGTTTAACCTACCAAAGTGCAGGTATACCAATAGGTGTTTTCCACTAGGTCTTTTCCAAACACCCCATGGTTAGAGTTACTACCAAGGATTGGTGTGCAGACCAAGGCCACTGATGGATCTTGTGCACCACACTGGGGGGTGCAGAAAGTGAAAGGCTGCACCTGCAGGGAGGAGTGGACAGGACAGGTGACCCCAAACTGACCAACATGGGATTCCATCCCATAGATGTTATATTCGGTATAAAGCTGAGGGATCACGAGGGTCTCACGCAGCTTGGATCTTCCATCTTCTTCCTCACTTCTTCAGTGGCCAGCATCCAAAGAGGACTCTGTCCGTTCTCCTTTCAATCCCAATCGGTGTGTTCCTGAATCCGGTACCAGAATCCAGCTCCTGAACACAGCTCCCATCTGCTGTGGGGTCCAGTCTGGGACTCTCCCAGTGTCTGCTCCACAGCATCAGTGGTGATGGTGCCATAATTACCATGGGGGGAACTGGATTCAATAATGGTTTTGTATATATTTGTATATATTCCATTTTTATTATTAATTTTCATTAAATCTGTTCTAGTTTCCTTTTCTAAGTGCTAAGCCTTTCTCCATTATTCCTTTTCTCTTCCCCTTGGGAGAGGGAGGGGGGTTAACAGAGAGCATCTGTTATAGGTCTAAGGGGCTGCCCTGACCCTAAACTCTCATGCTGTGGAAAATAAAAAAATATTTTGAAACACAACTAGGGAGGCAGTAGGAGATGCATCCTCTAAAAGTGGTTTCTCCCTTTAGCTGGATTTTTTTTTTTCCTGATTCATAGTAGTAATTCATTTCCATCTATTACTTTCAATTTGCCCCTTGCTTTCAGCTTTAAATAATGTAAGAGAATAGCTGAAGTTGATACCAACAGAGCCTTCTCTCAGACCTTGAGCTGTCCCCCTGCCAGTGCAGGCCACGGGTTTTCATGTGGCTGAGTGAATCACCCTGATCCTAAACACACAAATTATACTTGTCTGCTGCAATTTTAAATAAGCTTGGAGCTCTGCACAATGTAATTAAGAGCCATGACAGGGAACTCTAAATGTTGCTTCTAGCCTAAAGTAAATCACAGATCTGTGTATGGGACCTCCAACAAACTGAATCCAGTTTTGCTTGATGAATACTTCCATCCCTTAGCTGTGTAGATTCTACCTTTGCACTAAAAGATCCATGAGGAATTGAAGATTTATCCAACTGCTACAATGCTGATCTTCTTAGAAGCATCCATGTTGCTGCCAGGGTGCCAGATACTCCAGTAGCCCTCTGTGCATTGTACTCCTCTCAGCAGAGACTCCTGAAACCACAGTGGACTATCTATAAAAGTCTGGGATCTCCTGTCCCACCAGAGATTTGGTGACTCAGACCTCAGCATCCTTGCCCGAGAAAGTCCTCAGAAACACACACATCTGAAAGAAGCTATGCCCATGGGATTAGCCCATTAAATCCAGTAACAACTGGGATCCCGCCCAAAAAAGCTGATCTCTGTGGCAGTGCTATATCTGGGCAAGGGTAATTTTTTGTTTGTTTGTTTTACAGTATCTATGTAGCTTTAGGAAGATCTGAAAAGAAGTGTGCACCGAGAGATTTGGCTTGATGGGTTTGGAGAAGCCACCAAATTCTGCTGGTGAGCTGGTCCTTATGCTGTTGAAAGTGGCTGAGAGTTGCTGCTGCCCAGCTGAATCAAACTTTTGTTATTTTATGTCATTTGTGTGAAGAGCAGCATTTAAGTTCATGGCTGTCTGGGTGACAGGGTTCATAAACATCAGACGCAGGGTGAATTTTGCTGTGTACCAGCTGGAATAATCTCAGTTACTCACTGATGGACAGAAAGAGCTAGGACTTCATGTCTTATCCTTCACAATAAACAGTCTACAAATTATAACTGTTAAGGGGGTTTTCTGTGCTTTTTGGACCTTTTCATTTGTTCCTCTGGCCTAACTCTGGCACTTTTTCCAAACTAAAGGAGTTTGAAATGGATGCAGCCAGTCCCACCTATAGCAGTAGCTTTTCCCCTTCTTCTCCCAAAGAGAATGGCCCCCTCAAACCAACTTTATGGAAAACTGAGATGAATAAAAAACATCTCCCAGGAAAGAAGAAATACGTGGCAATTAATTTTTAAAGAGATGCAGTTTGCACCAGCTTCTTACATAAAAAAAAAAAAAAAAAAAAAAAAAAGAAAGAAAAAAAAGAAAAGAAAAGGAAATGTATCCTACATAGCAGTGTCAGCTAACGCATCCACCAAGCCGTGGCCTCCCAGGACGCAGTGATCTTAGAGGTCTTTTCCAACTGTGACAATTCTGTGATTCTTTGAATAAGATGACCCCAGCAATTCAGAAACTTTGGGACTTTTCAGAATAGCAACACGCTAATTTTGAAAAGGTAATAATACATCAGCAGGGACCCAAAATGTACAACCTCAAAATCTTCTTGCTTACGTTTTGAAAACCAGAAGAGGTTCTTGCCAAAGATTACATTTAATTGTGTGCTTGAATTACTTTTTTACCAAGAGTGAAGTAAATAGCAGTACATGTTTCCTGGTGTTATAAAAAAAATTCATTATTCAACTGAAATTCTCTCATGCAGAACAGTTCTCTATTTCTGAATTGATTATATCTTCAGTTGAAGACTTTCCTTTGTCCTCATCCTTTGCCTCCTAAAAAATAATCTAGCCATAATAGTCAATTAGGAATGTCTATCTCTAAATGCTTAATTACATTATAAATGCCCCATGTTAAACATTTGTAAAGGCCAGAATCTCAAACGGAAGAAAACATATAGATAAGACCTAAAAAAATTCCTGGCTCAGTATAACTCTGAGTAGTGTTTATGATCCTGAAATAACTTTTTAAGGAATCTGAGCAAAGCAGGGTTTTTTTTAGCTTAAGATTTCCTGGATCTTAATATATTTGATTTCTGTTAAATTTAACTTGGGCTTCATTATTTTTAGGTTGTGTTTGCTTTGGAACGATTCTAGCATCCTAAGCTATTTTTATTTTGTTCATGGTGCATGCTTATAAAATTAATGTGGCTATTTTAGCTTTTTTTTTTTTTAATTGTTAAAACTTCCATGCCACCAGTGTTGAAATAGCAAAAAGATGTGTTACTTGTAGTGATGTAAAGAACTATTTTTAATCATAGATTAACCAAATCCTTGGTAATTTTATTTTGTTCTGCAGTAGTAAATAAAGAAGAAAACTCTCTGGCGGTTTAAACTGGATCTTCAGCTGCTGCATCCCCAGAACTGGTCTCAGTTTCCTCCTTCCCTTCCCCTATTCAATTGTATGTTAAGAAGGAGGCAATGAACCACTGGAGAGCATTAGGAGATCTGCTCTACTTCCAGGCAAACCACTGCCTGCCTATGTCCAAGGGGAAGAAAAAGCCTTTGAAAGCACCTTGCAAGGTGGGTGATGTGCATTAAGGAGTAATATTCCTTATTACACTGAGTTACCATGTAGAGTTACTGTGCTTTATGTTGCTGAAGATGCATGTTGAGGAGAAACTGCAGAGCCCTTGCTCTCCAGGTGATGCTTTTGCACAGAGACTTTCAGACTTTTGGCTACATGACCTGCTCGTAGATATTGTTGGGCAACACGACACCTATGAAACCACCAGACTGAAAGAGAAAGGCTCGAGATGATAAGGTCCCCTGTCAGCCTCCAGAGAGGCTTTTACTGCATGTGACCTCAACAGTTTTGTCTCCCTGTGGAAATTTTCAGGAGACCTTGAAAAGTTTCAGTAGTTTCTGATATCTCGGTAAAAACCATTGCCCCACTTGTTACGAAAGATGTAACAACTCCATTTTAATCTAAACAAAGATTTGCAGTATGAAAAAAACATATTGACTGAAACTTTGGCGCTCTGACAGCACGTTGGACTTGAATGGAATTGTAAAATAAATACATTCAGTACTGTGTAGGCAATGAAAGCCTTACCTCAGGATTATTTGATTTATAATTTGTCTTGCACAAAGAGCTATATTAAGATTGCCAAGTTAGCAGTCATGGGAATGACAGATTGAAGGCTGCCAGGCAATCCTACCCTGCCTTTTCATATACATTATTTATGCTTATTCATTGTAATATAGTCTTCAAATAAATGTGGATACAAATCATCTTCCCTGCAGAACATAATGAAAATATTCAGTGAATGAAGTATACAATATAAAAGAAGTTTGGAGCCAAGATTAACTTCTGAAATATGATGTTACTTCAGATTTTCTTATTTCAATGTACAATTAAAAAAAAAAAATTCTCTACTGTAAAACTTTGAAAACAACTGTTCAAGATCAACTGAAAAAAGAAAACATTACATATATTTATCTGTATCTTTGTACACTATTTTTTTTTTTCTTCTGAATTTTGTTTCATACTTAAACACCAGGTTTTTTCCTCTAGGAACATCTTTATTTCCTGGAGCAAAGGCACCCCATTGCCAGCCATGGCCAACAGCAGAGAAGCTGTAAGCACAGGAAGATGCACACGTATCTATTTGAAGTCCAGAGTATAGAAGTATTATCACAGACTGCACTCTGTGAGTATGGTGTAGAAGCCCTACATGCTTTCCTGACAAGCATCAAGCATTTCAGTATTCATTACATCATGTGGCAAAAAGTTAGAGTTCTTTGCCTAACTGACTGTTGTGCAGATAGCCATTGCATCTCACTTGTCTTGAACCTGCTAATCTCATTTGATGTCGTCTGATTTTTGTAACAGAAGAGAGGTGAGGAGTATTTTCCTGTTCACTTGCTTCCTATTTATATTCCACCTTTTTCTCTTTAGTCCTTTCTATTTTTGAGATGGAAAACTGTAGCTTGTTCAAGTACTCCCTGCGCAAAATTGCTCCCAAACCTCCATGGCCTTGTAGCCCTTCTTAGAGCCTTTCCATTTCCACACTATTGAGAAAACTGACCAGAGATTTCCAGACATGAGCCCAGTGTATAATGTTTTAGTCTTCTCTGTTCTCCAGTCTCTATAATTTTCAAGCCATTCTGGTCAAACTGATTGAACTAGAACACGCTGACCTTAACAAAAGATATCACTGAAATGTATTCTAAACAACGCCTAGCTGAGAACAGTGCTTTCCAGGAATAAGGATGGAAATGGTGAAAAAAAGAATTCCTGGAACTTTCCCTTATTCCTGCTTTTCAATAACACCGCCCTGGCATTTCTGTGCCCACCTGTATTAAGAATGTTTTTCGATACCATGCTTTGAGATCCACTAGGTGGCATGGTATGGTGTGGTATGGTGTGGTGTGCTTGTGTGCTGATGGCATCAATCAGCTGAGGGTGCCGCTGCTGAGCCACCCCTCACTGGACAAGCTCACAATAAAGGACACTCCCCTGGAAACTTGAAATGCTGTTTTGAAAGAAAATAAAGATTATCACCGAGCATGAAGAAATGAGGGTAAATATGCAATGTTGTTTGGAGTGCAATCTTCTCAACAAACTTTCTAAGTCAACAAAGGGCATATTTAAACTGAGCTACTCCTTGTCTCCACTTTAGAGTGATTAGAGAGATAATGGTGCTCTTGGGGCAGACAAAGTAAATGTCTAAACTGAGTTAGATCAGCGGTGCCCTAAAAGTGTCCAGTTATCTCCATCCACTGTAAAGGAAACTGATGCTCACTTGGTTAGATGTAGGTATCCAAGGTCAGCTGGGAGGAACCCCAACCCTCACGACCAAGTCGACCATATCTAGGAAAGACAAGAAAGCACTGCACTGTTTTGCTGGTGAGGTCTCTGCATCCAGCTCCCCTTGCATGGAGGAGAGGCAGCAGCTGGGGAAGGTGTTCAGGATGACACAAGGAACTAGACCTTGGAGATTTCGGCAGCACCAGGGATGAGGAAGGTGTAGGAATAGTTATTTGGGTTTATATGGATAGATCTGAAGATGAGCAGGATCACTGGTGATATGGGGATGACTGGGGCGTGAGGGTGTAGAGGCTACAGAATGATAGTGTTTAATGCAAGAGCTAGAAGGGCTCCAGGGTGCTGTCACTGGGGTTTTCGGGAAGATGCTGGGATATTGAGATGATACTGGGGCTAATGGGCCTGACAGATAACAGTCACTGGGGGCAATGCTACTGCGAAGATGCTGAAGTGCAGAACAAGGACATGCTGGCATAACTGGGCAGAGGGATAGTCTTACAGGGACTGAAAATATTGGGGTTAGGAGCCAGTGGGGGTGTGAGGGGACACTGCCTGTTGACTTGACTGGAGAAGAAAGAGATCATTAGGACATATGAGTAAGGATACAGTTAATAGCCATTGCTTCTCACCTTTCTACAAGTTCTTCCTCCATAACTGCTCTGTGTTGCCTGCAGCAACATGTGGTATAGGGCCTTTTATCATCTCTGTGGAGCCCAGCCTGGCAGAGGAGAAGAGCGAGCCCTGCTCTTTCTGCTTTCCTTGCTGCTTTGGGGGAGAAGAAAGACCCCTGCTCTTTCTTCTCCTCGAAAGCAGCAAGGAAGGGAGCACAGACAGCTAGTCTGGCTGTGCATCATGTCTCACTTCTCATCTCACCTGCAGCATAATGAGAAAGTGTGCATGACATATGGCAGAGAAGTCTGCTCTGATCTCAAACTGAGGTGTTCCACCAAGGAGATGCTAATGCATCTCCCTGGTGGAGAACTAAAGCTTTAGACCTATCCAAGGAACAGGAGTAACTGGTTTTCAGCCAGTGCATGAAGCCCCCATAAGCAGGAAGAACTGCATGTGTCCATTGACTTCCAGATTTCTGCTGGTAAAGGAGTAAAGTGGCGACCTCAGCTCTGCTCTGGGCTCTGGAAAGGACTTCATGGCTATCACCAAGATGTTTTTCTTCCCTCCTCTGTTCTCCTTCCTTCTCCTCCTGACCACCCTGCTCCTCTTGTCCTGCCAGTCACCTGCTTCAGGTCCTGGGCTCCTTTCTAGGCTAGGGCGCTAGTATTTACTTTTCCAGTTCCTTATGTCATCACAGTTTTATTTTCACTGTTTTGCAATCAAGTGCCTTTTTACCTTGCTAACTGAGCCCCAATACCCTGCTCACACCCACCACCAGCCTTGATCCTCCCAGCGCAGATGCAGCCTGGGTGCCCAGAGGCAGGTGGCTGCCCCTGCTCTGGGCAGGTGGCAGCACTGGGTGCAGGCAGCATCCAGCTCTACTGCCTGCTGGGGACAGTTGCTGCCAGGGCCTGGAAGCTGGCAGGGGACACAGAGTGCCCTGTGCTGACAAAACCTTCTGCAGATTCATCTGCCAAGCTGACAAGTCTCAGCTAAAGTATGTGAGCTCAGACTTTTTAAAAACACATTTATAACTTGGCTGTGTCTTCTGGCACTGGGGTGACCTCCTCCCTCTTTTGCCAACTTTCAAACTCTTGCTCAAACAAACGGTTGCCTAATCTTGCCCTGAAAACCACAGAACCATTTTTACTGAAGCTGCCCTCCCCTTTCCTCCTCCCCAAAGAAAATGGAGGGGAAAAGAATCAGCCTGAGGCCAAGTCTTGGCAAAAGACACTTCAGCCTGGATGAATAACATCTAACAAACTTACCAGCAACTGAAAGCAGGAGCTTGTAATGAGAACTGTCAGGCGGTGGTAGTTACAAACAGTGCTACCAACTCTATCTGCAATGTGCATCACCCAGAAAAGGAGGGAAGTGCATAAGTGGTAAAGGTAATTTCACGAAACCTGAAGGATTGGATGCATGCCTTGGAGTGTCTATTTCTCATTCTACTTCATCTATTGTTAGCTTTCCTCCGTCACTTCTCACAGTCATTCTCTTCCTCTTCTGCAGTTCCTGCCACCTGAAACAGCATTGTTGTATTCTTCTATCAACTCTCTAATGTTAGCTTTCAGTTAAATAGTATCTGGCATCCCTTGTCTTTTGCTCTTACTTTTCTCCTCATTCACCGCTGCAATGGTTTACTGAACTCATGTGAGAATATTTGGGGTTTGTCTTAAAAAGGATGATAAAAACGGAGGCACATCTACAAATGCAGGTAATCGTGACTACTTTGATATTTACGATACTGACTTTCACCAGGCAATTTATGTACAGTTGTCTTCTGTTCATGAACCATTATTTAAATTAGAAGGCAAAAAAAAAATCAGTAGGGAAAAGCCAGGGACATCTTAGATTAAATTACATCCATCTAAAAAAGACACCTTTAGTAAAATCTACTCTCTTCTCAAAATCAGAAATATTAGGAGATGCTTCAATTCACTGACTACCTATTTTTAAATTATTCTTTTCTAAACTACTCATGCTGCAAAAAAT
The DNA here is from genome assembly GCA_033439905.1 of Ceryle rudis. Taxonomy (NCBI): domain Eukaryota; kingdom Metazoa; phylum Chordata; class Aves; order Coraciiformes; family Cerylidae; genus Ceryle; species Ceryle rudis. The sequence continues at coordinate 10,700 of JAAGNO010008561.1, read as the reverse complement.
CTCCATGTGAGAAGCAAGGAAGTATCAATTTACAGTTTAGCATAGGAATGAGTTTTGGATAAAGACAACTAAAAAACCTAATAGTCCCCATCTGTGGACACTGAATCTCATTTATGTAATCTTCAAATATAAATTTTAAAATAAGGTAATAGATACAAGTGGCATACTTAGGAGAGTATGTTGCTCACCAGCCACACAGGATAAGTTATCCACAGGTCAACTTGCTCAGCCAGCTCTTGCTTGAATTCACAGAGGGTTAAAATTCTGCCCAGTCAGTTGTGGGAAGGATTCAGCCCTTTCACAGATGTAAATCCAGGAGATGGGTTTGTTATCTAATGTGATATCTTGAATAACACAGAATGTGGGGCTTCCCTGGATTGATGTTTACTCAATTAGACCATAATCTTCTTGAAAAGAAGAAATACCCAGGCACAATTTATGGTAGCTCTAGGTACTTCATACACTGATCCTCCAGCTTTTTCATCTATAATGCATTCAGGTTAACTATGGGTGTAACTGGTGTGCACCTAAAGTTACCTAAATAGTTGGTGCCTTCTTAATGCTGATGAAGCCCTGTGATGTGGAGTTACTCAGCTTCCAGGTAACACCAGCAGTTTAATCACAGTCATATCAATGGGCATCTCTCTTATCCAAAAGGAAAACTTTTTTCTCTCTGGGATGAGAACTGTTCCACTATCTACAGATGTTAAAAAGAAACAATTATTTATTATTTTTTAATAGTCTATTACATTTCAATAGCAGGCTCATTTACATAATTTGCTGTTAAACTAATTTACAATCTACTAATCGATGCAGTTACCTGGGTTTTCTATTAGGGAAAATCTCTTTTCCCACTAACTGGGAGAAAAGGGAGCCTGCTGCACTGAGGAGGCATTTGCACAGCTGTTGAATCCTGCTCCAGAGATGTTTGTAGATGTCACTGGAAAGGGGACAGAGACAGAATGATCATAACTGCAGGAAATTCACTTAAAAAAAATAATTATGGGCTTTATGATTCAGGACTCTCTTGACAGGGTTTACCTTTCTGGTTTCTTCATTCACTGTCTCCTGGAGAAGGTGCACGTAATCGAGTGGTTTGGTAGGTGGCACTGCAAATGTGGTGTGGTAGGATGACGTGATGCATGTGGGGTATGGGGAGCCATTAGCCAGGCCTTGTCCTGTTTCTTTTCCATGTCTGTTTCCTGTTACCCAATGACTGTGTGGTGTTGTGAGAAACAAGCTCCAAAGGACAATGTTTAATTGCTTGTTGGTGCCTCTTGGGAAGGGTCAGAGCCTAGAGAGGGTCAAGAGGTGACAGGGTGAGAAGCTGGTCCCCAGAGGCAGGGAAGGGGCAGGGTAAAGGCGGGTGCTGCTGAGCCAGCCAGGGTTAGCTCTCTATGCTGTATTTCTATTGAAGTTCAGCTGGGAAATAACACAAATTGGTACTTCTCTGAAAATCACTGCAGCAAGTAAGTCAGCCTGAGGGTTTGAGCCAGACATGTGGCAAGAGGGGTAAGAGGACCCAAGGAACGTGTTGTATTTGTGCATTTTAAAGCCTCTGTACTCCTGGTATGAAAATCAAGCTCTTTGGTCTCCTTAATGTCATTGCCACATCTGGGTGAGCTGAAACAATATCTCCATTGTATTCAAATGCATACATCATCCTAGTTGTCTGTATCCCCTTTCCCATTACTGCGAGGTACTGGGACAGCTGTGAGGTAGTACAAGCTCTCCTTTAATCATCCTTGTTCCAAGGGAGGCCTGGGAATTGCAAGGTCACAGATGCTGGCTTGTGAAACTGCTGAATCAATCAGGCAGGAGAGGGTTTGTTTACACAGAAAGCTGGTACACAAACAGCTGGGCAATACAGATGAGACAAAATGCAGACACTCTGCTCCAGCCAGCACCAAGATCAAATATACTTACTAAACAGGCTCAGTAATAGATCTTGCAGATGTTGAGAACCAGATGTGAAAGATGATTTATGTGCTTACAAACTAAATGTTGCAAAGCTGGACTTTAAGGAGCTTCCTGTGTGGAATGGAAGCTGGATCCCACCTTAGGCACCCACCTTCCCTGCATGCAACATTCGGGAGGAATCAGATGATCTCAAAGGGATCCAAACTGCCAACATGTAGAGCAAGTGCCACCTGATACTAAGCTGTTTCATTGGAAGCTACTTGGAACGAGTCAGCAAAAAGTTCTAGGGACAAGCATAGAATAAAATTTTGCATTTCAGAGTTTTCATTGCCTTGCTTTACTGAGGGTCCATAGCTTAGTGGCTTCCCTTGAGCTCAGCTGTCTTTGTAATTGATTTCTTTCCTGGAAGAAAGGCTCAAGTTTATTATGAAAGAGAGAAGGTGGTCGACGTCATTATAAGGCATATTGCATAGAATCTAACACACTTATTCCACATCCCTACTGTACTGATTTTGAGTAATTTGTGTCCCCATGTGTTTGGGTCTCCAGTCTCATGAGTTGGGACTGTCCATGAGAGAGTAAGAAGTTGTGCTCTTGTGACAGCAAATTGGTGCCCCTGGCTGAAGAAGGTGACCCAGCCCTGGTATCTAGGCCATCACGCTGGCCCACCTGACCTGTTGCGCAGCTCATATGCCCAGGATGTGCAGGGCCTGTTGTGAGTTCCCTTCTTTCTCTAAAGGATTAAGAGTCCAACCAACCTGTCTGTGTTATAGGTAACAGAATAACGCCACAATTTGCCAGTCTTCCTATAGATGCTTAGACTTATATTAGGATTATAGAGGACTGCGGCTAAAGATGCAAGTGCCACCTCTGGTGACAAAGAGTAGCAGGTAGGTAGGAGATGGTTTTCCCTCCATCAAACCAGCTTAACAAGCAACACAGTAGTCAGGCTTCTTGCTTTCTTTAGACCCATGACTACTTTGGCTGCATTATTGTGGACTTAGGTGCTCTGGTGTCTTATAAACAGCCAAGAAATCTACTGCTGGACTTGGATCTGAGCATTCGATCTTCAGAGGTGTGTGGGTGGGATGAAGGAGAAATATGTGACTAAGGTTAGCAAAGATAGAATTTGTAGCCTTTGACTCTCTGAAGGGGATTTCTTTTTCTCTTTCAGTCAAAGCTTAAAGGGCCAGAGACATCAGCTGTCTCTCAGATGCTTCTATTTCAAGCAGGCTGTATGTGCTAAGCAAGCAGCAAACATGCTGTTCTATGTGGAGTTTGCAGAAGGGGTGTGAGTAGTCTGCCCTGCGCTGATTCCAGGAGAGCTCTGTTGGCCACAGCAGTGTGGCCAGGTATCCCAAAGAATACTCACCAGTCATCCAAGTGTTAATGTTTTATAGGCTGTATTTCAGGAACGTTGTCTCTCCTGTCTCCCACACCAGAATGCAGATCCCCCCTTGGAAAGGAGCCATCTCTGCTTTCCACCAGCTTGGTGAGGGAGGTAACTGAGCCCCCTGGCACAGTGCAGGCCATCGTGGTGGTCCTGCTGCAGAGCTGCTGCAAAAGCAAAAGCATCCCGTGCTTTCATTTTCTCCCTGGCTTATCTCTGCCAACAGTAAATGCTTCGGTAAAGAGACGGCATGTGCATCGGTGGAGTAGCACAAAGGTTTCTCTAGGCTGTAGTTTAATCCAAAGAATAGATCTGTAACAGATAACTCACAGAGCTGGCCACAACTTCAGGCAGAAGTGTGTGTGCCAATAAAAGTATAGAGAATATAGGTGGAGGGGTGAACGCACTTTTACCTAATTCAACAAACTATCTTATCTGGTGTGAGGGGAAAGTAGCTCTTACATAGCTGCAGCTGCTACACACCTTCATATATCCTCTGTGGACAGCCTTAAAAGCTGTCCAAGGCCAGCCACTCACAAGAGTTACTGTCCCAAAACCCACAGAACAGTTGGGGTATAAGAAACACTTTGCAACATTACATTAGGGTTGGGGTTTTTCTTCCTGTGTTTTAGGGAATGACCCCCTCATTTGCCTAAGAAGGCGTTGATTTCAAGGGATGCACAGAACTGGCAAAAGAATACTGGAAGTGTCTGAGTTATTTCTGAGGCAATGGGCATTCTGTATTAGAAATTACAGATTTTGTTGGTTCTATGTAACAGTCAAATTTATTACAGATATGTTTGTATTTACAGTTCTAATGTTGTCTGGAGTGACTTTCCAGACTCTGGGACCACTTGCAGTGCGACACAAAAGCTTGATTTAGTGATGAAGTGTATGAAAGATACTGGTGATAAGAAGAACAATATGGATGAGGACGGGGCACTGCTTGGGGCTCCAGCCCCAGAAGTGGAACCATTGTCTACCCAGGACCCCCACATATCCAGCCTCAAAAATGAACTTTTTTTCCCTTATTTGTCCACTCGGTGGTGCTAAAACCACACCAGCCCTTTTTTTGGCATTTTCTCACGGCCGTGTGCCAGGCAGAGAGGGTCTGTGCTCTTGGGGCTGTTCCAGTCGCCACTTAAAAAAGTTACCTTTACAAATCCAATACTCAGGAAACGTAATTAGCTCCCTGGGTCGCTGCTTCATACCCTAGTGCTTCGTTTCCAATGGAATAGAGATAAGCTACACAAAAGACTTGCCATATCTAAATACATAGGAAAAGATTAGCAAACCCGTGATCTTTTTCTCTTACGTTGATTATGATTTAATTAATTTGGGATTCTTTGTTGCTTCTAGAGGAAAAAGTGAATGGGGTAACATCACTACTTTTCAAAACGAGTTGGCAGAAAAGAATTGATGCTGCTAGGGAAAAATATTTTTTTCTGTTAATTGACTGCTATGAGAAAGATGGGTAAAAAACCCCAAAGTTTAATCTGCAAAACACAAGTCTCTTCAGGTTCAATTACTTTTAAACTAGTGTGTGAGATGAGCCCGAGCCTCAGTATCCAGCACAGACCCTGTCCCATGCGGAGCCGCACGCAGGGAGAAGGGTCAGGATTTGAACAGCCAGAAATGTTCCCTAACCCTAATTCTCAGACTCAACTCTCACAAAATGGCAAATGGCTCAGAATGTCTGAAGGGGAAGATTCTCTAAAGTTACAATTGGTGAGAAAAACCTACTAGCATGTGACGAGATGACACTGATTGTATTAATTCTTGTACTGTAACTCTGTGTGGGCAATCCCTGCAGACAACGCTGTGCTTTGTTCTCCTTCTTCATACCAGTTTTTACCTTGTTATCTTCCTGTGACCAGAAGCAGTGCTGGAGGTTAATGACCTAATTTATAGCTTATGACCTGCTGACATGCACAGACCTCTTAACCATTTAAATTCTGTGTGAACAGCCCAAGAACCAGCTCGTGCTTCAGGAGTGTAGGCATATGCCAGGGATATGATCAGGTTGTCCTCTGCTGCACTGGATAGCACACTGCATGTATGTGAGTGGCACTGAGTCAGGCAGTATCTGTGCTCTCCCAGGGCTGGACCTCTTCCAGTTTACAGGCTGCCCAGGAGACGTGGATTTACCCAAATCTCAGCTTCTCCAGGTCTGTGAGTCAACAAGACCCTGTAGTATCTCCTCTCTGAGGGAAAGAGATGGCTGTTCGTGGCTCCTTTTTGGGGCACAGATGGGGGAAGCATGGCCTTTTCGGTTCTGATGGCTGGGAGCAGGAGGTGGTAGAATCATAGAATAGAATCGTAGAATGGTTTAGGCCAGAAAGGACATCTAAAGGTCGTTCAGTCTGACCCCCTTGCAGTGAGCAGGGACATCCTCAACTAGAGCAGGTTACTCAGAGCCTCGTTGAGCCTCACCTTGCATATCTCCAGGGATGGGGTCTCAACTACCTCCCTGGGCAACCTTTTGCAGTGTTCCATCACCCTCGTGGAAAAGAACTTGTTTCTAACGTACAATCTAAATCTAGTCTCCTCTAGTTTAGAACCATTGCCCCTTGTTCTGTCACTACAGGCCTTTGTAAACAATCCCTTTCCTGTCTTCTTGCAGACCCCCTTCAGGTACTGGAAGGTTGCTATTAGGTCTCCCTGGAGCCTTCCCTTCTCCAGGCTGAACAACCCCAGCTCCCTCAGCTTGTAGGAGCTCTTGTAGGAGAGGTGTTCCTGGCCCTCTGCTGGACCCACTCCATCAGGTCCATGTCCCTCCTGTTCTGAGGGCTTCAGAACTGGACACAGTACTCTGTGTGTGGTCTCACCAGAGCAAAGTGGCAGCATCACCTCTCTCGATTTGCTGGCCACACTTCTTTTGATGCAGCCCAGGATGCGATTGGCCTTCTGGGCTGCAAGTGCTCACTGTCTTCTCACATCCAGATTCTTGTCCACCAGAACCCCCATGTCCTTTTCTGCAGGGCTGCTTTCTATCACCTCATCCCCCAGCCTGCTTTGATAGTGAGGATTGTTCTGGCTCAGATGACGAGGTGAGGGTTTCACCAAGGAGAAGGCAAAGGAGTGAGTGGCTGTGCTGCTTCACTCTCTTCACAGCAGCTTTCCATAGAAGTGTGTGGTCTGTAGCACTTTTGATGACTGTAGCTACACCAAGGAACCCCAGGGTAGACTTTCCCTGGTAAATACGCTGCTGGAAAAGCAGATACTCACCACAGAAACACTCTGGCTCTGCAGCAGTGGCATGCCTCTCTCCTCTGAGTCCTTGGATCCATGGGCTAGGGAGATATATCTTCAGTTCATGAACTCTCATATCTTTTCAGTCTCAAAAATGATTCCCACAAACTTTGAAGGTAATCCTGCCAAATTTCCTGCTCTCCACCTCCCCTCCCCCCCAGAAAAAAAGCTCATTCCCAAGAACAATTTGAAACTTCATGGAGGATTCCACTGAAGCCTGTTTGGCAATAAAATTCCACTGTCATGCTGCATGATAGATCATACTCTGGAAAACACAGCCCTTCGTGGGAACAGCCAGATCATTTTGATTAGCATGACTACTTCTCTTGTGAAATTTGGCACCACGCCACACCTCGTGTGTTGAAAGTTAAAAGCTTCTATGTGTCTGAACCCACCCATAAACTGCGCAGCTTTCCAAAATCCTGATGTGTAAAACACACTGTTGTGCTCTTTTGCAGGACCACTCTCCCAATGAGCAGTTTATCACTATGCCCTCTCTTCTCATCTGACTGCCCAAACAGCAGTCACCTACATCATTTTACTTGGACATCTTGTTTGATCTGTTGGAGCAGGTCCAGAGGAAGGTTACAAAGATGATCAGAGGGCTGGAACACTTCTCTTTTGAGGACAGGCTGAGACAGTTGGGGTTGTTCAGCCTGGAAAAGGCTCTGAGGAGACCTTATGGCAGCCTTCCAGTATCTGAAGGTGGCCTGTGAGAAAGCTGGGGAGGAACTTTTTACAAAGGCCTCTAGTGATATGATGAAGGGCAATGGTTTGAAACTGAAAGAGGGTAGATTTAGATTGGAAATAAGAAGCAAATTGTTCACTCCAAGGGTGGTGATGTAATGGAACAGGTTGTCCAGGGAAGTTGTGGATGCTCTGTCACTGAATGTGTTCAAATCCAGGTTGGATGGAGCAACCTCATCTAGTGGGAGGTGTCCCTGCCACGGCAGGGGGGTTGGAACTAGATGATCTTTAAGGTCCCTTCCAACCCAAACCGTTCTACAATTCTGGTATGTAGAATGAGGATGAGATAGCAGAACTGCTGCTAACATATGAATTGCAGCTGCCATGACCAGTGAGGACCTGGATTTTCATGCTCAGAAGTGGCAGTGGGGACAGGGGTACTTTGATCTGCAGTGAGGAACCGTCCAATACAAGAGAAGGTGCTTGCTGCTGAGAAGAGGCTCTCTGGGACCAGTGCATGTGGCTGCCCAGCCTGGGCTTTCTGGGCTGGTGTTTTATGAGCTCAGGCCTGACAAATGGTCATCTATGGATAGTTTTTTAGTGTCCTGTTAGGAATATGTTGTCATATCTCATTCTGTGTAATAATTCCAGTAAGAATTTCCTGATTATCTTCTAAAAAACCCCACCCCCAAAGCAGTGTATTTTAAAAGAAAATTATCTCAAGGGTTCCATTCCACTGACCCAGAAGGGAATATTTCAGTTTCATTTCTCTGCAGTGCTATCAAATCCTGTCCTCAATGAAACAAAAGTGAAAATGGACAGAAACAAAATGACAAAGGTATTTGAAGGTCTGCTGTGTTTACCCATAATTTCCTGATGTAGAATTTCTTGTACCTTCTGCTGCTCCTAGAAATGGCAGCAGAGTGCCGCAGCCAGACCACAGGTCCAATTTATGGGAACAACTGTTGGGTTCCTACCTTTGATACATAAACTACACACTGAAAAGCATGTAAATCTGGAGCACCCATTGACTCATCAGTTTCCCTCGTCCACCAATTTTAGTTATGTTAGCCTTCTATAGTATCACCGAAATGTGAGATTAAAAATGGATTGGATTTTTTGTTATCTGTCCTAATAGCCTTGGAACAGGCTCGCTAGTGACTTAACACCCTCACCTCCTTATCAGTTAGCAGAAAGAAAACAGGCATTTCAGGGTGATGCATGTAATGCATTTTAAATGTCTATTTCAGGATTTAATAAAAAACATGTTCTAAAAGCACCTTTTTCTTTTCATTTGACTATAAAGACTGACCAGCTCAGATACATATATTTCTACCCTGCAGCTCTTTTACATTTTGCTAGCTAATTCTCTCTTGCTCGTTGTGTCATTGTAACCTTTGTCCTTCTCTTGCCTGACATTCAAATCCTGCACCCTTTTTTTTTTTTTTTTTTGGTGTTTCTGAAGAGTTTTGCTGGTCAGCAGCTCTTTTTGTTTGCAGAGCTGGTGTAGCACGCCTGTATTCTGTAGCTTTCCATAGTGCCTGTCATAGTGTTATATTACCGAAGACAAACACACATTGCTTTGCAGAGTCTTGTCTTTTGCTCTACTATTTATTTAACAGAAGAAATTGGTTTACAATTAATTTTGTTTCTTATCTTTGCCACTGAAAAAGCCATAGTATTTTTTTTCTGGGGCTGGGCAAATATACTGTAACATGGGAGGCCTGAGAACCTATAAATGATGTCTTGTCAGCTGAAGAGTACTCGTGTCTAATAACTAAAGAAACAAAATAGCATTTGAAAAACAGGATATTGTATAACTGTGCTCATTTTCTGGGTGCAGAAAAGTAGCATTGGCTAGAAAGGAACTGACTGGAGCTGGAAAGACAGATTCGAAATGATAGAAACAAAAGAATGGAACTCCCAGTGTGTAAGTATTTCAACCTACAAAGCCTTGGCCTGTACATCTATATGTCTGGATGCAGGATGGAGCAGCTTCGTAGTTACATGCAACGTTTCACTTCAGATTAAATTCATTTTTTAATTACTCCATAGAAGCTAGCAGAAGGGAAATCACTGGGGTAACATGGAATGTGCTAAAGTCTCAAGTATGCTGCATCTTTTATAGTGATTGCTGCATACTAAGAAATGCAGCTTCAGAAGCGGTAACCTCATGAACTGCCTAGGCTTGAACACCACTATTGTTTCCAAGTAAGAAAAACAGACCTGCAGAAAACAGAGCAACTCCCACGGTCTTGGACTGATGCCAAGCTGTTTTATATTTTTACAGAGGAAGATAACCTGCTTAATTTTGGATATGTTCTCACAGTAACTTATTTTATGCTTATAACTGAGTGGCCAAGTGAAGGAGACAGTGGTCTGGAGACCTACAGCACGTGTTCAACAAAGCTCAGACACAAACCAGGTTCATAGTTAGATATCCATTCAAAACTGTATTAGGAAGAGCTTTGAGATAGGATAAAGGTTAACTTTCTCTAAACTAAAACCCAGGAAGTTGCAAGAGGCCAGTATCAAACCCCAAACAGTGGTACTTTATTCAGGACCTTGCATTTACACTTCTCAGCGTGCTGGTGGTGGTAGAAATGATGCTTTATGCTTAAGGCTTTGAAACATTTGATACGGAGACATGCAGACTTCTTCTGTGCCAGCCCTTAGACAGTAATTTAATCTCCAGTATTAGGAGAGCCTGAAGAAAACACAGCACCTTGAATCTCAGAGCTGGTGGTCTTGGCTATTTTAAATATGTGCCTTACTCTCAGCAGGATAAAGTCCATTTCATGTCTACCTATGACATTAACGTTTTCTAAATGACTTCTTAAAGCCTCAGAGGCTGAGACTTCATGTTCCAGATGCTGTACAAGCATATTTTACCAGGCTTTCATTTTAGTTGAAAACACGCTCTCATTGCTTTAGCGTGTACCCAGGGGTTGTTTGTTTCTTTAATCTTGTATAATGGAAGGACAGGAGAATCTTACTTTGTCCCTTCTTGTCACATTCTTTGATCTCAGTGACCTTTACGATAATGCTTTTCCAGCTGAAAATGGTCTCTCTCTGCTGAAATGACTCAACACAGTAACAAAGAACCCTTTGCTCCTCCAAGGCTGCTGTAGTCTCTGCCTTGGCAACACCATGGGGCAATGAACTCAGTATCTAGCTCCTGCTCCCCAAAACAACTGTGCTTACTAAGCACTCTGAATTTCTGGCCCAGGAATGTTTATATTTGAATGCAGTTTATTTATTTATTTATTTATTTACCACACACACACACACACACACACACACCCCCCCACACCCGACCCTCCCAAAGAGCAGTTGTGGAGTCTCCTTCTCTGGAGATTTTCAAGACCCGCCTGGTTCCTTTGTGACCTGTGCTAGATTGTATGATCCTGCTCTGGCAGGGGGGTTGGACTTGAAGATCTCCAAGGTCCCT
>JAAGNO010008560.1:0-19707 GCA_033439905.1 Ceryle rudis | reverse complement strand
TTGGGAAAAAAAAAAAAAAAAAAAGAAAAAAAAAAAATCACTATTAACTGCTTCGCTCCAGCAGCTTGGTGAAAAAAAAAAAAAAATTTAAAAGGTGCAGACAAAGGAGGGGGATTTTTTTTTTTTTCCTCCTCCCCCCCTCCAAATCAGTCTTGCAAAATGCCAGCTGAACTGCTCCATTTTTTTCCAGATTTAGTGACTCAGATGGAAAAGATCTGCAAAGCACGTGAGAGTAGGCACTGCTTACTGTACCAGCTGCTGGGCAGAGGCTGCAAAAGCAACTGTGCAATTACACAGGGGTGTTCCTCTCCCTCCCACCCAAACCAAAGGTCTCATCCCTTTTTCATCTGCTGCCAAGGGCAAAGCCTGTGGTGACAGCAGCAGGAGTCAGACCTAGACAAATATTTGGACATAGGCAGATATGTTGTGGAGGTGTTTTTTGGTTGTTTTAACTTATTCTTTCTAGTCTAGCTGTCCACTTAAGAAAAAAAAAAAAAATGAAGAAAGAAAAGGCAGCAGACCTCCTGGTGAGATCACTCCCTGGTCAAGTTGTGGTGCTCCTTGGCTGGAGGAGCCCTGGGGGAGGTGGTATTGATTTAAGCATGTGCACCAACTGCGAGGTTCAGGCTGCAAAGTGCCCCTTACACAGCCACGCTCGCACTCAGACCTGCCCCTCGCCTCCGAGGAGTCACCCCAGAGATCTCAGTCCTCATGTGTGGCCCATCGCTCAAACCTGTGTACTGAAACATTACACACTGGAAAGCCAGGAGTTTGCAGCAGCCTTCAGGGACCAGAGGAAGGAGCTACATAAATCAACCAGATTCCAAGTTTCATTATTATGTAAAAAATATAATTATCTTCTGCTCCAAAAGGTGCAGAGGTAAGGAGTTTTCAACCTGTCGGGTAACTAATAGTTTGGACAAAATACTGTTTCTCACTGGGAAACAAACCAAAAGAAAGATAAATTGCATATTAATCTTCACTCAGCCTCTCATCATTGCACTATTTTGTCTTAGTTGTCTCACCTTATTGCATTTATTTATGAAACATGACCTTCCCATAGCCTTTGCTTCTGCATTTTCGTTCTTTTCTGACATATTAACTGTATAGTGACCAGCAGTTTTTTTGTTTATTATTGTCATCAGGTACCTTTGAAAAAAGAGATTCCATGAAGAAAGTTGGATATCAGTTGAAATCTTTGTCCAACAATGTGGTTTTTAATTAGTCAACCTACAAAAGCAAATAATACCCTTTGAAATGTGACAATCCAGACTAAAACAACTAAGACAGAAAAGAAAACTAGCGACTGTCTGGTTTATATGAGCACCTAAGCTCTAGGCTTGTTTCAAAGCCTACAGCCATTTATGAAAGTCTCGCTAGTGAGGTCAATGGACTTTTGATCCCTTCCTATTTAAGGCAGAATGGATCAATGGGATGAAGAGTCAAATTCAAACTGGTATAATTGTCAAAAATACACTGAAATGAGTAAAATTCGCACTTTCTGTTTTCCATGTCTGTTGTCTTCTCTTAATGTTCATTCCTGCAAATAACTTTTCCTTTTAAATGCTGTGTGTCTTTTGAATGAAAAGGGAGAAGTAGATGCAGCTGAGTGCTGAATTTTTGAGCCAGTTATGCTGTTGTAAACAGTTGTGTCTGCAGTGAAGCACTCTGAAGGATACTGAGCTATGGCAGTATGATATCTGCTCTGAGATGCGTTGTTAAGCATCTTCAGGTGTTACCTGGTATTTACTTCAGCAGTTCTGTCAGAATCAAAGGCTGATTCATTTCTTTCTTTTCCCTGAGAAGTTTCAAACTCATGTGCTGCTCCTTGGATGAGAAGAATGTGGCACATTCTTCATGTCTGCCTGTTTTCCACAAAAACTAATAATATCCCATTTACTATTAGGCCTGACTTGATTTATCGTAGCTAATAGGATTATAGCATCAGCCTCTCTCAAGAATATTCAAATGCATGGGAAGAGTGGTACCGAGTTGCTGGTGTCTTTCTTCTCCTCCTGTGATGGGCATAATGACACACCTCCAAGCAGAGGGGATTTGTCCAGTGGGAGCAGGCAGATTATCTGTATCTAGTGAAACAAGGCATGCATGGCAACCTTTGCCAAGGCTCAAAGCCAGAACCTACTCACTATAAAATAATTGTGTCACTACCTAACCAAGGCACTCTTCATGTTTCATTTATCTTTTGACTGTAATTGAATGGTTGAAAAGCAAAAAATGTAGACAAATTCCAGCTGTAGTGAGATCTGTTTCTTTCTCTGCTACCATGGCCCATCATTAGATAGTTTCCGTCTCTGTAGAGAAGGTCAGAGAGTATAAATATAAATTGCATTTTGCATTACTTCTAGATGAGTGAAGCTGTCAAAGCAATAATATAAGCTTTCAGTCCCACATTCTACCACTTCTTTCCCATTTTTTGGCCAGGAGGTCATGTGCAAATTGAACGTGACAGCCCAGACGACATGTCCAACAGACTTAGATTGTTAGACTGTTCTGCCATGGCACGCATCACAACATTAAACCCACGCTGGACTTCAAGCTCTTCAGTAGCTACTAAGAGTAGCTCACACTTCTTGCAAAAAAAAAGTTTGTGTACCCATCAAGCATATATAAGAATGAGGAGTCTTTGTGGGGATCTTGTCAAAAACGCAGAACACAGGAGAAAAATCTCCCAAGCAAACCTGAAAGAGTCGATCATAGTAGTGCAAACTTCTAGTTGTTCGAAAACTGGATGCATCTGTAGTGTGTGTATGTGTGTACTCTTCAATTCTGTAAAAGCTTACTCCTCCATGAGGTGAACATTCAATTCTCTTATCATAAACAGTAATTCAGTATTTAGTCTATATTTTTCCTATCAGCATTCAAAAGAGGGGGAATGATCCCCTAATTGTCCACCTCTTTTTATGCAAAGAAAATCAGCTTCATGTCTGTTGGATATAACACCATGTATGCCAGTTAATAGTATTAATTATTTGGAAATAAATGTATATTTATAGCACTAACATCTTCATGGGCAGTCTCCACTTGCATCTATTTGGATGATGTAGTCTAAATTAATTTGTGAAAAAAAATATCGTATTGTGTATCACCTCAGAGCAAAGTTTGTCTACAGAACACCAAAAGGATGAGACTGAGGTGGCTGTCTTCAGCTGGAGTAGAATCAGGTGTCAAAGTAGCTTTAGAAAGTTCTTTGTGCTGTGTGCAATGTTGAAGAAAAGATAATACTGAATGACAGTGAAACAAGATTGCTCTGGGGACAGAAAACCCGATTTTGAGCCCTTCACCTTTAGGTATCTAAAAATGCAGCACAGGTTGTGAACAACTGAAAATTCTTAGCATCTGGCAGCAGTCTGGTGGCCTATGCTAAAGAGATGGTGATCTTAGTCCAAGTCTCAGCAGAAAGGAGTTCGCATCATAAATGACATTATCTGGCAAATTTTTGTGGTAGTCTGAGCAGAGGGGCCAAGAAGTAACTTGGCACAGAAAGCCATGCTTCCCTCATTGCAGAAATGTTCTCCCTAGGTAAAGGCTGAGGCATACATATGGATTAAGAAAAGTCCCTGCCACTCTTGCTCTACTAGCTTTCCATGAATTAACAAAGAACTTCATCTTCAAGGACTATCGGGCTTTTGCCTTTTTTTTTTTTTCAGAAGGACTAAACTTAGAGCGAAGAGTTTGAGTCCCATCTGGTACAAATCGGTAGGGGCTTTGCAGGCTTCAGTAGAGCTACACTGATTTACACCAGATGATGCTATTAAAGGACAGAACTATCCAACAATAATTATAAAAAAATGTCTTTGATTATGTATGTGTGACAACTATTTATGTTTACATTGCAGAGATTTGCATGTAGCACAGTGGGGAGCAGTTTATCTCTTCAAAACATTGCACCAGCATAAATAATCCACTGACATTCAAATGAGCAAAGAAATACCCGTTTTTTACCACAAGATGGACCATAAAGGTTTTTATTCATGTATCTTTTTCAAACAGATTTATCAATAATCCTCAAATGCAAAGTTCATTCTAAAGAACAAAAAATAAAAGGAAAAAGAATTAAAAAAAAAAAAAAAAAGTTATTTTCCAGGTATATTATAGAATGCTCTGAAGAGCAAGTGAGTCTAGAAGCAACCAGACGATCCTGCACTGGAGAGAGAAGGGACTGGGGGAACCAGGGGAAAGCAGGACATCAAAAAGTGCCCCATAAAAGGCAGTACCATGCCTCGTTTGACAGTGTTCAAAGCAAATTGTCAACGAATACGAACCAGTTCAAATCCAGAGTGAATACTTGAAGCAATTGGACACAAACCTATCAAAGGCGGAGATGGAGATAATCATGTGAAAACTGGGAGACATTCTGCTGAAGTACCAGCCTGAAACAGAACAACAGAAATTACCACTGGGGGAATTGCACTGACATTTAAGCTTTCAAAATAGAAAATGCTTAAAATATGCAGTAATATGTTGTACCTTTGACTCACAAGAGGAAAGGGAGATGAAAGCGTAGGTAATATGCCTTTGATGTTGGAACTATATACACAGGTCTCCTGCTTTGCCTTTTTTATTATTTTTTTCCTCTCTCTATTTGCTAATTGTGCTTTGGTGGTGCTTCGAAGGCATTAAATTTCTCAAATTAAGGCATCTTGCCCTACTCCAAATATAGCTTTCCTCTTGAGAACAAGAGACAAAAGAGTTGCTGGCATTGTAAGTTTGGTGCGCAGCAGAGAACTGGAAAATACACAGACATCATTTTCATGGCCTGGCTCCCTCCATTCACCTTCGCATCTGCCTTCAAATGCCCCAGGTGCTGGTGACAGTCATACAGATCTGGTGTAGCAGTATGGCCACGATTGCAAGGACAGCTCATCTTGGCATATGTCCTTGGATGAACTCACTCAGCCCCAACTCTGAAAGCCCCTGGAAGTCACCTGGGAGACTGCTGTATTGCTTTTGTACCCAGAAGACCTTGCTGCCTTTGAGAGCAACCTCTGCTTTTGCCAAGGGGAGTGAGGCAACAATGGAAACTTTAAACAAAACATGAGGACATAGCCAAGACTCTTAAGACTTGACAGCTCTACGCTCTCAGCAGTTTCCTTTGCCGAACTCTGCAATTAAAACCAGAGATACCAAAATATTTCTCCACTTACACCCAACAGGAGTAGATATTGCCTCATGTGGGAAATCACACAGCACTGAACTCACCTGGGTGGTTTGACAAGGATGCTGGGCTGTTGTCCTATGCAAATCATGTTACCTCAGTTTCCCTATCAATAGAATGAAGATGTAATAATGATAATCTGCCTCTTGGGAGCACTGCGAGCAGTAATTAGTGGTTTTATTAGCTGTTCCAAGATGAAATGTGTCACATAAATGGTCAAAGTTATTAAACTGAATTTAATTGGTAAGGGCTTGAGAAAAAAAATCTATCATAAAAGCATACCTTTGAACAAGTGAAGGAGCTAGTGGACTTGATTCTGGCACCGGGATGCCCTTTTGCATGACAGAACAATGCAAGCTCAGGATGGGGGAAGGAGAACCATCCCACCTGACCCGCCAGGTCCTTTAATGGGAGCCTAAGATGAGAAGTCATATAAGGTATATACTCAGGATCAGCAAGAGACAGAAACCACGGTTTAATTTCTGAAGTAAACAGGGTGTGAAAGCAAGCTTCCCTAGAAATCCTCTCTGCTCAAAGCAATGGGAGAACAGAGAAACCAGGGCCAAGTTCTAGCAGAGGAACTTAACAAGGGGAATGCATGCTTAGCTGAGAACTTTTGAACACCAGTCAGATGGGATAACTCTGTAATTTTGTGTCTTTGTGGATTTGTTTTTCTCTAAAAGCTGATATCTCTGGGGTTTTTTGATGGCTGTCTGGGGGTGGGGGGTGGAAATAAGCTGTCGTCTTTAAAACCCAGACTTTAATCCTAACCAACTAGCCAAACCTCCAGGCACACTGCTCACCAAATTTCAGTACAAGAGGAATCTGTCATGTTATCACTAAAAAACGGGGCCAAATTTTCAAAGATGTCCCTGCAATGAGCCTCAGAAATCTGGTTCTAAGCCATCAGGGGATTTGCATTCATGGTTTGAGTTTCCAAGACAACAATAGGAAGTTTAACTCCAAACACAATCACATTGCACGAGTGCATGAAAAAAAAACCAAAGTGAGAAAAGCCCATTTTCATTTTCTGGGACAAGCATGAGCAAACTAAAGTGACAACTGTACTTTTGCTTTGCATGCAGGCTTCCTTTGATGTTTCATGAGAGATTGGACACCCAGAAGCTGTGTTTATAGGAGCTAGTCAGGGGGAAAAAAAAAAAAAAAATGTTTTAAAACCTTCTCCTGATTTGAAGTCAATGGATGTTGAGTTCTGAAGTCTTCCAATAGGTATTAATTTCATACTCATGAAATTCATTCTATTAATGGTCATAAAGCTGTCTCTGGATCCTTAGAGGGGATATAGAGGTTTGAGATATCAGAGAATGTACTGACAGGACAAGCGGTAATAATTTTAGACTGAAAGAGGGTAGATTTAGATTAGATATTAGGAAGAAATTCTTTACTGTGACAGTGGTGAGACACTGGAGAAGGTTGACCAGAGAAGTTGTCAAAGTGTTCAAAGCCAGGTTGGACGGGGCTTTGAAAAACCTGGTCTAGTGGAAGGTATCCCTGCCCATAGCAGGAGGGTTGAAACTAGATAATTTTATGGTCCCTTCCAATCCAAACCATTCTGTCATTCTATGAAGATGAATCTGTTCTGAGAGTCTAAGTCCAGTTCACTTTGTCAGAAGGGTGAGCCAAGGTAGAGCTGGGTCACTGCTTGCTTGCTGCATCAGTAGAGGTGGCTGAGAGATTCTGCAGTGTACAGATCTGTGTAGGGCCAAACAGAATTGGACAGTTTCAATGTGGACTCATCTTCCTTAGTGGCACCAGTTTTTGCAGGCTGCCAGATACGTTGAGTGTGTTTCTAAATCTGGTGTTTATTTTTTATTTGATTTTACTCTCCATCATGATTTAACCAGCTGGGTAAGCAATGTTTCTCTTTCCAATTCTATCACTAACAGGTTTTGCAATGGCTCCTTTTCTTCTGCAGTTTATGCATTTTTAAATTGGTAGCTGCTTTAATAATATTTGTGGTAACCTGAACCACATTCACCATACTTAAAGTGTTCTGTCAAGTACCCCTGTCAAGGCTACCGTGTCAGTGGTTTTCATCTTTTCTCCCTACATAACTGAGGAGTTTGGGGTGGTCCATTACAGGTACTTGTGTCATACACTTCAGATCTTTCATGTGACTGTACTTCCTAAATAGTCACATTAGTGCAATCCCAAAGCAGAGTGTGTCATCCTGCAGAGTGAATGCTGAGAGAGATGCTCTTCTGGGGTAAAGTTACATAGTTGTGCACTCCAACATATTTTAAAGTAAATTTTTGAGACTGATCTCTGCTTTCTACTAGTCCAATATGGGCACACAGTTATTTGTGTGTTTATATATATTTCAGTAGTTGCTTGCATTTGAATTCATTACCTGTATCTTCATGTTATGTGAAAAGATACAATTAAAACAGTTGTAAATTTATCAATCCAGAATCTTTTTTTCTTCTCTTTTTCTCCCCTTGTTTCCTTTTTAGGGAATAACTACTAAATTACTCTTTAGGGAACCCATTTACAATGCAAAGAAAACTTATGTTCAGACCTTTTATTTATCTTGCAATTCACTCTCTGAATATCTACACTGTGGATTAATTTGTTATTCTAATATGAGAATCTCTGCCTCAGGTTTTGACCAGAAAGTCATACCTAGATTTGAGAAGTCTTAAAGTTTAACTGAAATTGACACAATTTGTTTTTAAACATTTCTATTTTCACGTGGAAGAAATACACACGTATATGGGATTCAAGATAAAAAGTCTCTGGGTCTCCTCTGCCAGAAGAGTTTGTTAGGCTTGTGTGTTGGACAAGCTGACTACAACCTCTTCCCCCTCACAGGAATAGCATCTGTGAAGAAACAGTGCCTGAGATGAGACAAGAGATGTGCAGTGCTCCTCAGCTGGGGCTGACTGACCCTTTGACCAATTCACAGTCATCATTTGCTTCCCGTGTCATCTCTCTGAGACACAATTTTATACTGTCCTTATTGGAGCCTTGGTTGGTTGGTTGGTTTGTCGTGGGGTTTTGTGTTTGGTTGTTTTTTTTTTTTTGTAGAAGATCTGCAATCATTGGCATTATTTTCAGCAGCTCTAAGATCAGTAATAAATACCTACCATCACTTGCTCACACCAAAGCATTTATTTTTCAGATGCCCATTATCAGGTACACTATAATAAACCAGTGTTGTTACTGGGATGGTTGAGGGCCAATGAAATATTTCTTGAATAAATTAATCCCTGCTATATAGGTGTGCATGAGCAGGAATGGTCAACATTTCCAAGAAACTCCTATTCATCATACCCCTTGCTGGAGCAACTCAAAACACCAACCCAAAATTTAATTTATGTACCAGGTCTGCGCTGAGCAAAGGAAGCGCTGAGGAGATGGAATAAACCCATCACTGCAAATATCAGTTCCTTTGCAGGGAATTGTGTCAGCTGGGTTCTCACTCTCCTGCTTTGTCACCCACTTCAGGCTGTTGCTTTGGTGATGCCTGACATAACACAACCAGCCAAAAATGAACGTGGCCATCCTGAACATTTGCATGACAGCTCATATCCTCGAAGGTGTTTAGGTGTTTGCGCTTTTGCGATGTGGCAGGGTGGCTCTACACCATCATCTGAGTGACACCGCAGTGCCTGAAGCCAGGCTCACCTGGCTCTGTGGGACTCCCCCGAACAGGGGGCACCAGGTGGTGCAAAGCCACTGTAGTGGATCCGGTGCCATCTGCCCTCCTGGCCATGAGCACAGAGGCTCTTGGATGTGCCAGCAAGTCCTGGCTGCCAGAGCAATCCCTCGGTGCCGCTGACAGCTTGTATGAGGGACAAGACTGTGTCCAGATGGCCCCAGATTTTGAGGAACTGCACTGAGAGATCAAAACTGAGCTCACCCCTACCTTGTCAGTAGTGGGGGCTATCAGTGCTTTCTTCTCCCATATTCCCCATATCCTACTCCTGTTGTCTGTCATCTCTGACTATATCATCACTGACAATGCCACCCCATCACCACGTGGGCTGGCAGCCATCCCTGGCTCCCCTCGACCTGCATCACCTGTCACCTTCCCTCCGTCGCCCTTCTGAGGTCCAGCTTGGTCTGCTGTATGCCCCTTTCTCCTCTTTTCTGTGTCTTCTTCCTCACCACAGCCTCCCATCTGTCACCCATCCCCAAAACCCAGTGACAAATCACTCTTCCCAGCATCCTGTGTCTGTCTTCCAGACATCCTTTACACTCCTATTTTCCATCCTACAGCAAGGTCATATTTCTTAACTTCACTTCCCAGATGCCCATATGCTTCCTTTACTTTCTATATTATTCTTTCTTACCGTATCTCAGTTTCTTTTTCACCAATGACACCAGCCTGTGTCATCTGTTTAGCCACATCTTATACAACTGCCTTTTTTTCTTCATTCCCCCCGTTCTCCCTTCACGTCACTCCTTCAGCATTAAAGTGGCCAATAATTCCACTTTCCTATCACTTAAGAAGTGTTTCTGAGGTGGAAACTTCAAAATAAATTGTCAAGATCAAAACAAACAGGTCAAGTATATCAGACAAGCTGTCTCGTAAGGCGTCACTTAAGTTGAAATGGCCACTGGATGCAAAATAAGTAACAAATGTGCAGGGTGATGGCAATGCACCTTTTCCTTCACTGTTTGAAATCTATCCTATACACACTTTTGGCTTCAAGGAGCACTTGCAGTGATGTGGATGGACACTATTTAATAAGGGACGTGTTATTATGAGGAAAAACAAAACAAACCAAAAACAACAACAACAAAAAACCCCCACCACCCACAACTGAAAAAACCACCCAAGCAAGGTAAAAAAAAAATCAAACAAACAAAACAACAAAAAAATCCTATTTGCTTTTATTTAGGACAGATTTACTGGTAGGACTAAAGAGATTGCATCCCTCTTCCTTCCCTAGCAAACAAACCATGGATTCTTGTGAGAAGAAATACAACCCCATCTTTATAATGGCACTATTCAGGTCCATTTGTGAAGAAAACCTGCTCTGTGCTGCAAAACCAGCCCTTCTCACTAATTAATCTCTTTTCTCCGGAAAATATAAGTGTTTCTTCCTGACTCTTCTTTTGTCTAACCCAGGCACACCACAAGCTCTTGTTTATCATTTCCCTCCCTTTCTCACCAGTCTTCTTGTCACCGCTGGCCACTGATAATCACACATCAGGCAACATCTTGACCCTTATCCTGAAGTTTCAAATAGGCCAGTTGATTTTTTTTTTTGGTATTTTTTACTCTTGTCATTGTACGTTGGTGGTACTGTGCACTGGCTGATCATCAGCTCAGTTTGCCTTGCTGCCCAGCTTGTTTAGTGTCTTTTTGATTGGATTACATCTGAACAGCACTTTAGCTGTCTTAATATCAGGAAGTTCACTGAAGCCTCTATGATTTTACCGTGTGTCTATCACTTAGAGAAGACCGAGGCTGTATTTCTTCTGCTCTATGAAATAATGATTAACTGGAGCTCTGAACCCTGATCAGCAAAAACCTTTCAAATATTTGCAAGTATTCTACTGTTTGCCTCTCTGTGTTCACCATTCTTGGCTGAAAACATTGCTGTTGAACTGGGAGGGGGAGGAAAAAAAATCACCCTAACACAGAGACCAGGGTCTCAGCCTTTCTCTGAGTGCTGATTCTGCAGCAAAATCCACTCTGCAAAATGCAGAGAGGGGTCATAGAATATTTCTGAATATTGTAGAGGAAAGAGCCACCCTCCTTTTTGCAGAGGTGACTTCCACAGAGGCACATAAACCCCGCTTTCTGTTTCCACGTATATCAACATGCAGTGTGGATGCACCCAGACACATGTCCCTGCGAGAAGACATGTTCAGATTGCAAAGGGTTAAGAGCCAGATGTGGTGATTTCTTACCAGGATTTAAGGGTCCAGAGCAATACCAAAATATCAGAATCAAACTATCCTGAAGAAAATCTAAAAATGCTAGAGATAAGAGAAACACAAGGAAATGTTAATACTTTCATATCCAAGACAACTTTTCTTATTCTACGTAGGCTGGTGTGGTCCCCAGTCCACAACACTCTTGTGTTTGCCTGTAGCAAATGAGAATTTTTTTAAAAAATAAATAAATAAAAATTTGAAATTGAGACTAACAAGCAGAGTAAAATCAGCCATTCTTGCGGTACATTACTTGGTGTGTTTGAGTATTGTGTCAGGCCAATGACCCTCAGCGAGGCTCATTTTACTCGATCGCATTCCTCCAAGCAGCAGTTTTCAGCCTTTGGCCAGGAGAGACCTTGTGGTCCATGAGGCAACCTCCAAGTGACCGGGAGTGATGACACCAGCTGGCAGGTCTGCAGTCAGAGAGAAAAATGGCAGGGGCTGGAAAAGCAAAAATGATTGAAAAATCCTGCATTATGAGAAGAAATTAATTTAATTCTTCTATCCCCATAGCTAAGACAGACCAGGATGAAGTTATCAAAGAGGCTGATAAAAAAAAATATACCCAGGGAGATAATTCTTCTAATGATGTAAAAACACCTAGAGTGCAATCTTAAGTTTTATAGATGAGAAATTCAGCTGGCAATTCTTCCTTTCATCCTATTAGTTTTAAATGCAATCAAGATGCCACAGTTAATAATGTCTCTCCTCTGTTTTGTGGGGCATACAGATAAAGACCAGTTTGTGGTTGCTGCTTCAATCCAATACTCACTGGAAACCTCAGGAGAATAAAGCCACTTCTGTGCACATGGACAGCCACGCATGGAGCAGAGAAAAAACAGCTCTGCAAAGGCACCAGAGAATCCACCTCTGCTCCCTCCTGGTCAGTGGTGGAGTTAATGAATGAGAGGAGAGCTGGTTTCATTTGCCACAGGTGGTTGACATAATAGCCCCTCCTGAAACCCGTGACCATCATGGACCAGAGAATGATATGCAGCTGGGGTCTGCAAGGGATGTAATTTTAACAGAGTAGATGAGAAAGGGGATTATATCTCCCCTTGCCTCTATTTGGGAAGTATTTAAAAGTATTATTATAACATATATAATGTATTAGAAGTAAAATATGTTTTATGCATATAAATAGATGCTTGGCTGGCATAAACCACCACAGGTTTTTTGAGAAATGTTGATAATCTTTGGGACCTAGCTGTCAAGCTCTTTGTAAAGCATTCAAACCAATACCATATACAAATCTTCTTTCTCATTTAATCCAGACTAGTTTAGACTAGAAGGCATTTAGATGAATGAAAATCTGGCTGAAGAGCCATCAGCAAAGTCAAGTAATGCAAAGAACAAATTACCAAATTACCAAACTTGGGGCAGATGTCCCCTGGAGAGGGGCTGGACTCTCTATGAGCTTCCTTTTAAAGGCTTATTTTGTGAAGGAGAAGACTCACCTCCCATAGTACCACTTCTGTCACAGATTAATTGTCTCTTTCCATATCAACACCTGACCCTTTCCTCTCCTTGCTGTGATTGTACATACAAATATACATATATGTACATATAGACGTATTTTCTGTCTAGGGAAAGAATGGACAGCTGACAATTTTCTGTGGCATCAGCACAATTTAATGAAAGCAAGATTTAAAAACAATAGAGAGCTGGAATGCTAAATATGGGGAGTCACAGGATCCGCAATCATGTCAACAGCACAACAAGCTGTTATCAGTAGCTTCAGACAGGATCCTGCTTCCAGAAGACACTGTACTATGACAAGTATTGAATAAATGTGAGTGACAGCACTTTGGAAACAGGCCATGGCTGGGGCAGCTGCAAGGATCTTGCAGGAACTGTCCAGGAAAAGGCAGTCACCTCCTCAGAGGAGATGGTCCTCTCGCAGGCAGGGGTATAAAACTAGTCTGCAAGTGCCTGGCTAAAATCCCAGCTATACTGCACCATCTCTGGTCACTGTTTTTCAAATGAAAAGCACATATTTTGTGTTAGAAGCAGAAACATCTTTCATGGCTTTGTTCAGCCCACAACATGTAAGAGGGTTGAGTAGAGCTCAGCTTCCTGACACCTCTTGCAAGGAGGAAAGTACGAATAAAAACAAAAGAGAGCTGCACCTAGAAAAATTTAGTACCTGGGAATGGAGCAAATAGGAGCTGGAGAGGAATTCCTTCCCGGAGAAGACTCTGGAAACAACATTGTATTTACAGGAAAAAATTAACTTGCCCAAAGAACTGAAGAGTTCAGTTTGCAAGAACTGAATCTCTGCACAAAGCCAACCTATAACCAAAAGGGAAAATGTGTTTGGGTCCAGGAACATGCCATAAAACCATTCAGAGTCCACACAAGCTTCTAATAAAAATCCTATGAAACAAGGGATAACTTCTCTTAATAAAGCAACCAGAACATTGGAGTGCCACCCAGCCCTGAGCAACAGACTACTGCAGGTGCTGGCAATACTGAGATGTTTTCATTGTGAGAAAGATCAAGTCCTGCATGCTTGGCCCAGCATATATAAAGGGTAAGGAAGCATTTGGAGGAGGTGAATCCTACAGGATATGCTCAGGGTGAAAGCAGATCCTCTGACCATGTTAGCAGAGAAAGGAAACAGACTTTTAACAGTGGTACAGATGCTGAATTAAAAACAATAGTTTGTGCAGGAGGACATCACCGTATTTAAGAAATCCAGCATAGAATGGATCCACAGCCTAGAGATAAGAGAACCTGTAGGTAAATTGAAGGCTGGCAATGACCCAAAACCACTAAAGAGTTCACTGAAAAGCATTGAGTGCATGCTACTGATACTCTGGTGCTCTGATGTGAAGAAAAGGTATTACCCAGGGAAAAAAAATCATTCCTAGGGGCCAATAGATTAGGTAGCGTGTTTGTTCCAGCTGTGAGGAGCAGGAGGCAGCCTATCAACATACCAAAATATCTTAGCATCTCTCATTAGAGCTGATGATTTTTTTTTCTTTTTTCTCTGATGAAACAGATGTCCAATTCATTGCATCTGAAACATTTTGTTTCATCCCCGAAGATCTGCGCTCCTCACCCTGGGGCAGTCCCCCGCTGTGGCTGGCCCACAGCTCAGGGCCCTCTGAGCTCAGGGGCCTTGGGGCTGTCGGATGGGAAGGATTCCCGGGTTCATGGCCCCAGAGCAAAGCCGACAGGCATGTTTCAGGGGAGGCTGAAACAAAGGATGTTGAAATTCCCAATTTGTTAACCTTATGGACCCTATGAGGCTGCTCACAGCCATAGGACTTAAAAAGGACAGAGAGAGGAGAGAAAAAAAAAAATAAAGACAGTGCATTCCTTACTTGATATTATTATCCCAGGGCCAGCGTGGGTTGGAGACCACTGGGGCAGAACAAAGAGTCAACGCAGACGTCAGTGTGCTCAGATGGAGGGTCCCGCTTGCTGAATGAACCAAAAACTTTTGACTTTTTAATCCCAGACTCAGTCAGAAGGTTATTAGACCAATGACCGCTGGGCCTAAACCAACTGCAAGCCCCTGACTGACAATTTCTACCGATGATGCTAATAAAACACAGGACTTCTTTGAAGCCGAAGCATGTTTCTGCTCTTGCCATATACAAACCATCCTGAAGAACCATATGTGATGCTTTCCTAGCACCATTCCTCTGGCGTTCATGTGCATCTCTGGTGAAATATGGTCCCACTAAAGTCACGGGCAAATTGTGTTCAGCTGTGTTTAAGTAACACAACAACGCTCACATATATGTATAAAAAGCTGCTTCCAAATCTAACGGAAACTAAAGAATCTCCCAGGCAAAGATAACTTCTTTAAATAAACCGGAAGAGTGAAAGCCATAAATGAACTGTTAGAAACAAAATTTGATCTAAAACTGTCAGTGGGGAGCTGTATCCTTGCTCGGTGTTTACACCAAGCTTTCAACCCTGTGGCTGAATTAAGGGTCAGCATCCAGAAACATGTTAAAGATGTTAAAGACTGAAGTGATAATAAACTCACCAGGTCCTTCAAAATAGCAGTTCAAGATATATTGTTCACCTTTAAAATGCTGTTAATTGTGACAGTTTTAAAACTAGATGCTAGAAACCCAGGAGATCAAATTATAGTCCCTATGTCTAGCTGCAACTCTGGTCCAGTGTCTCCTCGCAGACACACCTACTCAGTCCATTCTGGAGAGGGATCTTTGTATTCTTTCTTTGTAGCAAGATGTGAATCTGTCACTGTAGGCATAAGTCAGGAGAGCAGGAGGAATTCCCAGATAATCACCTTAAGAGGCAAAGCTGTTTTTTTTTTTTTTATTTCTCTACGATTTTGTCTTTTTTTATATCATTTATTGTGCTGAAAATAGGAAAGATATGCCCACCTGGATGTCAGTAAACTTTGCTGGCTTCCACATTGAGCTGATTTGTTCTCTCTTGGAGAAGAGTTCTTTTCAGGGAAGAATATGTCCAGATTTACAGTAAGGTAAATGAGAACAAAATTGGAGTTCTCACAAGGGCAAAATAATCTTTGGATAATCGCTGGAATTGTTTTCAGCTCAGCCGAATGAACAAAGTTTTAATCAGAAAGAGACTTTAATTTTGTTTACCATTTCCCACTACACCAATTAGGTAGAATCACCTCATCTTAGAGTCTAAGGAAGTACTCGTTGGAAAGAGAGCTCCTGGTTGATAGTCCCTGAGAGGTGCTGTGACAGTACGGCTGCACCCCATAGCCATGGCAAAAGAACTGGTACCCACTTAAGGCGTTCCTGCATCGGGGAGGTGTGTCAGAGCTGCACTGGGCACATAGAGGAGGTCAGGGTTTGCATCAGATTAATGCGACGTACGGGGACAGAGCAGCGAAGGGCCCGCAGGAGCCTGGAGGCGAGAACCCCGGCGGTGAAGTGTGCGGGAGGCTGCGGGGAGAGAGCATCGCCCGCCGGCCCCTCCGCGCAGCCAGAGCTCCGTTGAGGGCGAGCGCTCCCCGCGGAAACCCTCCGGGCTCAGAGGTGGAGGGAAATGGGGGTGTAAGCGGCAACCCCGGAGGGTGAGGCAGGCGCGGAGCGGGTGCGGATGCGACCGAGGATGCGGTGTGCGATCCCCTGTCAGAGCGGCCGGCTGGGAGCTGCGACACGGCCTAAGAGTGCAATTAGCATTATCTTGATGAATTTAGAGGCAGCGAGTCCTTGCTGTGCCTTTCAGAAGTCGCAGGGCACTCTGTCCCCATCTGTTCCTTTACGATTATTATTTCACTTTTTTTTTTTTTTTTTTTTTAATAGTAATCGTTGACCTAATATATATGACTGGGGGAAAGGGGGAAGATGTGGCTCCTACAACGTCAATCAAAACTCTTCCTCAAACCCTTCCCACATAAACACTTCCTATCTCCCAGCGGTGCTGGCAAGATGTTCATAGCCAAATACATGATTCTATTAATGAGCACTTATATTTGCTAAGGAATGCAAATTCTTTCTCTCCGTGTATTATTAGCTGTATCAGAATGTTTGTCCTTTCAGTCCTCTTTGAAGTTGAAGGAGGAAAGGCTGTTATGTGGCACTGAGAAGGAAAAAAAAAAAAAAAAAAAAAGGAAAAAAGAGAGAGAGAGGGGGAAAAAACACTTCTAACTCCTCCGGGTTTTTATTTGTTCTCTTGCCAAAACCGCCAAAGGTAGCAAAAGTTACAGAAATTATTTCAAATGTGGGTTTTTTTCCTCCAAATTAGATAGATTTTTTTTTTTCCCCAACTGATCGTCTCCTTTTAATAATAATGGGATCTAATGAACAGCCTGCTTTGACTTTATAAAATAATCTCTCTGATGCTCTAGAGAATCTATTACGAGTTGGAAGGAAATAAATCCAATTGCCTCCCCAAACATGAGAACAGTGGTTTTCAGAGCTTTAAGCCATTAATGAACATACTCTCCCTCTCCTCGCTGTGGTCGTTTCCGGATGATGCTGCTATGGGACCCAGCAGCGCTGGGGTGCTGGGGCTGAGCCCGGTGCTCCTTTCCCCCTGGAATTCCCGGCGGGATGCGCGGAGTTTGCTCAGGGCGCGGCTGGGCCGGTGCGCCTGTCGCTGCGGGTTTGGAGAGGAGCGCGGGTGCGGAGGGGGGTTCCGCACCGCTATGCGGGAGCTGGGTCCTCACCCACCCCCGGGGCGGACACGAGTGGGGGCTCTCTGCAGTGAATTTTTTATTCCAGAAAAGGTGGGGGGAAAAGGGAGCCTCTGCGTCAGCTCAACTTTTGTCATGTATCACTTTTCCTCTTGAAAGGTGTTATAACAGCAATTCAATTACAGTAAATAGTGTACATCATCTTCACAGCTGGAAAATTCTGTAACTAACTGTGACCAAACGTTGTAAAGGAATATAGCTTAACCAGTATTACTTTTTTTTTTTTTGTTGCTGACCACAGGTTAATTAATTTCAAGGAGCTTAGTATATCTAAACAGAAACACACTGAGATGCTGGCAAGAAATCATAAAATATAAAACGTGGAATTAGGGAGATCATGTGAAATCTCCACAGCAGTGTTTGGTGCTCGGGAATAATTCTGGCGGTCCTCCTCGGCCAGTCCCCCCCCA
Organism: Ceryle rudis; assembly: GCA_033439905.1. Taxonomy (NCBI): domain Eukaryota; kingdom Metazoa; phylum Chordata; class Aves; order Coraciiformes; family Cerylidae; genus Ceryle; species Ceryle rudis. Next base: position 2,051 of record JAAGNO010008560.1, on the reverse strand, counting down.
GTCCCTGGTCCTACAAGCCAAGAGGAGACACCGAGCCCGCTGCCAACATCCCAGGGCACACCCGTGGGTGTCGAGCCCCCGTGGGTGTCTAGCCATTCGTGGGTGTGTGCCGCCGGGAGCGCATGTAACCGCGGCCGAGGATGTATATGCCGCGCACTGAGACTCGCGTATATAAACTTTCAGCAAACCACGCTTGCAAGAAGCAATATCTACATGACAGGCCGTACATATAGACTTCTGTTAAGCACCCATTTCCAGCCCGGTATTAACTGTGTGCACGAAGAGCGTTTCAAGCCAGGGCTGCAGAAAGCTGATGGGGTGCGGGAGAAGCCCGTAATCACTCGTGTAAAAAACCCCGAGTGAAACTCCCAATAAGTCAAGCACAGCTCTCATTTCAATTAATGGTAATATTACCTGCCGTCTCCAGTTGCAATTGAGAAGATTTAAGGAGGATTTAATTTACTGGGAGGGTATATCAAAAGCGTTATGGACCGTAGGAGGTGTTTTCATTCCACACATGTACCTGATGCACCTTGCCGGTGCCCCTGCCCGCCCTCACCCTCAGCCGGCTGACCCCTCAGGGGAAGGAGGGGGGAACCCGCATTGGAGGCGGGGGGTTGGAAGGGTGGGGTATGTGCAGGATCGGGCCCGAGGAGTCACATCCAGCGCCTAAAGCCAGCTATGACTTGGTCCCGCTGTTGACACTGAGCTCGTCCTACGCGGTTGTGGGGCAGCGAAAGAGGGAAATTGGGAGCTGGGGAGGAAAGATGTGATGGGGCATCACGATTTGGGGAATTAAAGATAACACACATAGCCCTTACCCCGCCAAAATAATAAATAGGGAGACCAGAGTGAGAGCCAGGTGCATTTCCCTGAGAAAAGGAGACAGGATCGGGCCCTTTCGCCTGCTCCTGCCCCGGATTAGGGACGCTCTCGCCAAGCGGGCTGGAGTTCCCACAAGCGTTTCCATTTCCACTTTTGTTAGCGAGATGTTGGCCACGCTTCAAAACAAAACACGCACACACACACACTCGGGGAGAAAAGAAAAAAAAAAAAAAAAAAGAAGAACAAAAAACCCCTCTTGATCTGTGAAAACTTTATTGAACAAAAAACTCTCCAGCCACGGACCGTCCCGCTTTTCTTTAAAGAAAGAAGAAAACATGATTCGCCACCTCCAAATTGCAATCGCCAGCCCCAGAACAAAGGTGCGAGCCCCCACGTTTTGCAGTTGTCAGGACAATCATGTCCATCTCTAGGGTGAAAGGAATACAAATTCCCTACCTCCTCTCTCTCAGCTTCAGCGAAAACCCGCAGGAGGGGGGGGGATCACCACCTCAACCCTGCGCCCACCGCCCTCCTCGCGAAGCAGCCCTGTAATATTTCTTTTTTTTTTTGTTTTGTTTTTTTACTTTTCCCAAGTAAAAGTTTGAGAGGTAAACACCTGCCCCGCGTCCTTGCCCAGAATGGTAACGATTCCCTTCTGCCAAGTTCGTTTGCTGCGGCTTCTCCCCTCCCTCCCCTCTGACCAGGTACGAACTCCCCGCAGCGGGACGGGACCTTTGCAGAGATTAAAAAATAGCCGCGCGATGCGAGCGCAAACGTGCTGGCTTCCAGGCAGCTCGATGGTAAAGCGATAGTTAAGACTTGCATTCATTTTTCTACTTTTTTTCCACCGAATGCAGTTTGTTCAACTCAAAGAGGGAAATTCGTCAGAAGCTGAAATTTATGTTGTACATGTGCAAAAATACTTGCATTTTTCCCCAAGGAGGAAAACAGTTTTTATAAATCGACTTATTTCTGTTCCTCCCCACTGCCCATCGAATGCCTTTAATCTTGTGTCTTTCGAACTCTGTTTCTCAGATTTTCTGTCTTTTTATCTGTATTTCTCAAGTTGCACCCGAAAACATGGATAGCAAACACATCACCATCCAGATACGGGCAAGAGAGCACAAAAGCTCGAATCCTGCTAATTCTGTTTTATCTTCTCTGGAGGGAATATATATATTTATATATATATACTTTTCCCCCGGACAAAATAAATAAATAAATAA
>JAAGNO010008559.1:0-14882 GCA_033439905.1 Ceryle rudis | reverse complement strand
GTTTCCCGTTTTTTTTTTTTGGTTTTTTTTTTGGTTTTTTTTTTGTTTTTTTTTTTTTTTTTAAAACCACAACTGAACAAATCAAAGCTCAGTGTTTTCCCTCAGGATGCCACCCTCACTTTTGCTTGTTTAGCCTTGAAGGCACATGCACATAGTGACCCATGCAGCTCTCTAGATCCTTACCTTTCCACATGGTCCATCAGACATAAGAGCTACAAATCCCCACCCATGTGGCACCAGTGCTAATAAAAGCCCAAAGAGGGGGGAGAGGGGAACCAACAGAAAGCTTAGGGCAGGGCCAGAGCTTCAACCACCTGGAGCTGAAGGGTTTCCTGTTTTACCATGAGGTAAATCTAAGCGCCTGGGATGAGAGCCTGTGCAGCCTCCTCCAGGGCTTAATTGTTTTACGTAAGGATGAGCTCCCAGAAGTCCTGTGCTAAAATGATGGCCAGGATTAGGAACAGCAGGGTTCGAGGAGTCCAAGTGATTTACAAAGATCAGATAAGAAAGAGGAGGGCTGGCACTGAAAGGAGCAAATTACTTTTGGACTATTTTGGGATAAGGCAGGGACTACCTACATATGTGTCTACAGGCACACATTTAATGCTTGGCCTGTTTTCCTGCTGTAATTGGCCCAGTGGGAAGGCAGGATGGGAGCTATTTAGCCCTTCTCACTATCTGGCCAAACTCACTATCTGTTCCACCCATGGGGACTTCCCAGCTCCAGAAGCAAATCTCCTTTTTCAGACCACACTGACTATACCCTGCCCAATGCTAATGTACCTCAGCAGTTACAGCATCTGGTGTCTCCTAACCACCCTTGGGTAAAGAGCAGCCAATCACCACAGCTGCCAGCAGCCCTCTATTACATATGAAAGGAGAAGGACTGCGCAGGATTTAGGGATCAAAACAATGCACGGAAGATCTCAGTCTGCTTCTGAATCATTCATTGCTTGGAGGCTAGGATTAGAGATGGTGTGACTGGAAGCCAATAGCTTCTGCTTTTTTCTGTGGCAGAGAGAGTTTGCTGGAATAGTATTCCATGACACTTTGGCCCAAACTCTATGCCAAATGATAAATCCTGCAGATTTACATAAATGCTGGTGTCATTCTGGATGGCTTCTATGTAACTGTGGGGCATGTGTGGATCTTCTGGATATACAATAGCAGAAGCAAATAACTTAATAGGTCTGTTTTGAGTAAAGCCTGCTTCAAAGGCTGGAATTGAAGTCTTGATTAAGAAAACCAAAAGATGAAGCACTGGGCTGATTTACACGTATTGCAACACCTCCCAGTGTAGAATAAGGGCTGCTGGGTAATAGCAGCAAGTGCCTCCTGGTTTGTCTTGGGGCACAAATTGTTCTTCAGACAAACGTGGGCAAGCCTAGAACTGAACTTAATATTAGGGAAAGAGACAACAGGGACTGAAGACCTCTATTGTTGTTTTCTCTTAAGCCTAGGGCATTACAGTGCCTTGGCAGGAATTTGCCAATATAGTCAGCACTCAGTGCCTGGCTGTTGCCTTGAGTTGATCAGAGTGCTTGTGGTCAGTGCTCAGGCAGTGGCACCAAATGAACAACATTTTTGCTTAGGCCCAGGAGGTCCATGTGGGTTAGTTCAGGCTGACACCAGAAGAGCCACCTGTTTTCACTAGGCTATCTGGCAGTGCCTTTGCTCCTCAGCCCTAGCATGTGGAGTCACCTAGGCAATAAGCCCCCCCACTCCCATGGCACCACCCAGCCAGGCTTTTTGCCCCTTGCTCCTGCTCCTTTGTTACCTATGTTATGCTATTTTGTAGCCCAGACATGTCCTGACACCCAGTAGACAAGACTATATAGTATACAGGGAACACGGACAAATTATCCAGGAAATTGCTTGGGAACTATAACTTCCAGAGTACAGATGTGTTTTTTCCCCTCACTCCCCCAGTAGCAGACATTGGCTTAGATGATCTCTCTGAATGTTTCAATTTCCAATTAATTCATGTTAAGACAAAGCTTCAATTAGTAAGGTTACTGTGATCTATTAGACTTGGAGAACCTCTGTTCACTCTCTGAATAATTGCCTTTCTGCTTCAGGTTCGCATTACTGGAAAGGCTATTGAAGCACACACCTAACGTGAAACAATACGACCCATGGTTTATAAAGTTATGATGTTTATAGTGTTATAAAGTAGCATTTTATTGCAGTAATCCTTCATATGAAAGGTACCTCATTTATGTACCACTGTCCACCTTCATGTGCAAATACAATGCTCATGAATTTTAATAGATATTGGAAATGCTCACTGGAGTGAGAACAGACTTGTTTTTTTTTTTGCTGGCCACAAACATAATACAGTGGCACTAACATTTTTTTCCACCCTGCTCATTTTTTGATCCTGGTTTCTTATTTAATAATAAACCAGGCTGTGAACACACTGACTCATCTCTTGTTTTCTCAAAATAGCGAGAAGTTTTATTTATTTTTTTAATCGTTAACTACTTGGGAGAAAGGAATGCTTCATAAGATAAAGGCATTTAATTAGTTTGTTTGCTGTTAAGAAAAATATGTAGGTGGATGTGGGCTAAATGCCAAGCCAAAGTGGTCTGGCTTTACTGACAGTTCAGCAAAAGAAAAAGATTAGACGTCATGGAAAAAATTACTCCCTGAACAGGAAAAGCTGGACATGGCACATATTTCTCTTTGTGATCTAGCTTTGTAACAGTAAAAGGAACCACTAGCATTAGCTAACAGAACGTACTTAGGGTGTAAAAGAGCAACAAAACAACAAAAATGTACCTCAATTGAAGGACTTTGCCAATTACAATATTTCTTCCAAATACCTTGGTTTTCATTATTATTAACATTATTATTATAGCAAAAGTGGGTACTCCTTCATGTCCCCAGACTGCTCAAAGGCCAACATTTCAGCTCTGTTCAGGGGCATTGTGAACATTTGGCTACACTATATATGTTTCAGAGCAGACACAGATATCAGGCTACTTTATAATTCAGAGCACACTACAAAGCGGACTACTTTTTGTAACCAGGTTAGCAAACATACATCACTATATCAATCATCCTAATCTTGATTTTAATGCTTTTCACATTCCTGCGGACGTGAAACACTCGAGATATAATGTGCTGGAATCCCAAAACATGAACAAACTCAGAGAGTCTGTAGAGGAACGCAAGCCTGCTCAGACTTTGTCTGTATCTTGCTGAAGGCCAAATTTGCATTACAACTGGACATCCTTTGTACTCTGTTCACAACTAGATCCTTCTGCTCCACTGCTGCCAAGGAGCTATTCCCCACTCTTGAGTTTGTGCTACATTCTGAAGTGGGAACACACCCGTCAGTAATGAGCTCCTCTCCAGGGACTGCAAGGCATTTCAGACAGCTTTCCAGCTGGCTGCTACATCAGGAAAGTCTACCAGAATGCTCGGGATACAGTATCTTATTGCCAGTCATCCTTTACCCTTTAGACTTTTGTCACAGATAACAACCAACCAGCTCCATACCTTTCCTGAAATCCAAGATTCTTATCATAGTGACCTGTCTTATTTTATGATCACTATATTAACTCCCACCTTTGGATTGTTAAATTAGTTTCTATTAACCAGGAAAGACACTGACATAGCCAGTCCATTACTAGCTGCCTCCCATTTCTGAGGTGAGTTGTTTCTACCATGTTGGGTCTGCTTCTGCAACAAACCTTTGGGACACACAATGTCTGTTTACCCACCCCTCAAACAGGCATGATAGCTGCCTTAAAAATAATCATCGTCACAGTCATCCTTTCCATATTGTAGAGGGAGGTCTGCTGCAGACCCTCCTGTCATATTACTTTCCTTTTCCCTTTTGTAAGTGGAGGGTTTGTGTGCATGACTGCACAAATGCTTGTAAGGAACTTAGCGAGATAGTTTCTTTAGAGCCACCCACCATCCTGTCCAGGTACATGTATAGGACACATTTGTACACAAGCCCTTAGAACAAATCAAATCTAATGGGAGGCATCTAGTTTTGAAGACCGGGTCCAACATTTCCAGCAGCTGTTGGCAGTCACACAGGGACCGCTGGATGGGAGAGGATTGAGATACAAACAGAAAACAAGAATTTACATCAGGTCAGAGACTGTGAACCATGAGCCAATTGAAAGTTTTAAAAAATAAAAATTAACAGGTGGATGGTCTGCTCCCCAGCTGGCAGAGACAAACCTGCCTCTCACCCTTTCTTCTCCCACAGGATCTTCCCTTGCATACATTTCTCCCATTACAACTTCCACTTGCCCCGCACCCCAGCAAGCCTTCCACCTTGTGCTCTTATGCAACTCTGATTTCCTTAAGAGATAGGCTGTGAACCTACCTAAACAGACAGCAACTGGCTCAGCACTTCTCACTGATGAGCCAGTAACACCAAAAGTAATGCCCACATCACAGGCTAAAAGGGTGCAACTGCCACCTTGGAAGCCATGGCTTAGGCACTGGAGACAGCTTGTGTCCCTCAGCATGGCACCGGCAATCTTCCATGCTCCCAGGCAAGGTTTGCAACTTGTTATTTTACCCTGTATTGCCATTGCATTAGGACTGGTGACAGACAGACACTTTAAACCTCATTGGATTACTCTTCCTTTCTAGCATGTCAAGAGGAAGAAAAAAAGAACAAGATTGGCTCTGAATTTTCTCCTCCAGAAGAAATTACAAATTAAATCCTGGGTTAACAGATCTGCATTTTACTCAATATGGCCCTCCAGAGTGAGGCTAGAGGCAACATATTCTCCCAGCTAAGTCCACATCGCTTGGCTGGCTGCTGTCCTTCTAGGGAACAGGGGCTTTTCCAAGTTAATTTATTCCTTCATATTTTATATCATCTTCTCTGGGTCACATCCCCTCTGTCAGGGTGACACAACTATCATTTTGCAACATGCTGCCTGTACACTTTCCAGTGTGGACCTCCCTCCTCTCCTGACATTACCTTACCCAAACTGATGAGCTCTACCACAACCACAGCTGCTGTTTTGCACCAGGGAATATACCTGAGCGTGCACAGCTCCCACTGCACATGGCTAGAGCTGAACTATTTCTTTACTAGGCTGATTTTGAAAGCTGACTCTCTAGCACAGAGGTATGAAACCTCCACCGTGACACCGACTTCCCCAGCACAGCCTGGTGCTTTGTGAAGTCCCATCTCTGTCCTCATACCTTCTGTTGATCTATGTCCAGTCTCCATTTCCACCCCTTTGTCCTAAAGCGTGCTCTGGGACACCCACCTCCCAACTCCACAAAGGTTGATAACTTGTTTGGGGCAGCTCAGTGCTATGACTATGGCATGCCCTGATGACTCTTAGCTCAGCAGCTGAAGAAACCTGGTTCTGTAGGGTGGGAGGTGCTGGGCAAGAAGGGGCTCACAGCCCATTGGCTGTAGCTATGTTCCTATGTCAGGTCTGTGGGCACTGTACGAGGTCCCCTCCACTTTAGTTTCTGCATTTTCCATACTCAGCCCAGCTTAATCTTTACTGCACCCACATACACTATTTAGCCATGTTATTAAGCCTTTGTAGACTGCAGCAGACACACACTACATTGTGTGAAAAATGCAGGAATTAATGTAATTGTTTTTAAACATGGCACGGTCTCCTACATCAATTAAATACTTAAAGTAAAACACACGCGTAGGAGATAATGGTAGGAGTATAAAAATGGCACTGGGCAAAGAGCTCTTAAAGAACATGAATTTTAGTTAATGATTAAGAGGGGAAGCCTGAAAAAGTTTCTGTGACATGAAACATCTCCAAAATAATTAATGAAACTTCTGAAAATTAATATAGATAGATTTGAGTACCTAAAATAAGGTATACTGAGAAATTTGTTTTATTCATTTGAATAGCATGTTTTGATGTGCATATCAGGTCCTATTCTTATCTTGAAAAAACTTAAGTAAACAAATTGGCTGATCAGATGTTGGAAAATAACAAAGTGAAAAGAAGACTCAAAGTGGGAGGAAGCATTAATGAAATAATGCTTCTCTTATGCCAACACACAAAGTAGTATTAAAAGTACCAATTAAAAATAAAACAAGAATGAGGATGTCATTTTCATGAAATGCATATTGACACAAACATAAATTCTGAGCACATGAAAAAGTTTTGCTCATAAAATAGCCACCCCAAGCCCACTGTAAAAAAAAATTATAACCAGCTCCTTGCATCTTCCGCAATACTTTTGCTCTTCCTCCCCAGTGATGATGTAAAGGAGAATGGTGAATTTCCTGGCCACAAGAGGTGTGGGCAGTGTTTTAAAGATAGAAGGAAGCTCAACAGGAGTACTGATGGAAAGATGAATGAGAGAGGTAAGAATACTTGGAAATACACCCCTTAGGGGGGGGAGGGAGGGGAAGGTAAAAAAAAACCCAAACAAAATAAAGTAAGAACAGAAGAGTAATGGGGAACAGGGAGCTGGCTTAGTTTGTGAGCAATGATGAATGTTACCAACACCTGATGTTTACAGTAGCAAGTTCATGCTTAGCTTTTACTCCAGTGTCTGTCTGCCAAGCTGCAGAATGAGTTAATTAATAACCTGCATATTCCCTGTACTTGGGAACAGCATCATTTACTTATCATCATAAGTTTTATTTAGATACCAAGTAATAAGATTGTCACACAAGTAGGTCAGAGACAATTTTTGAAACACAAGTATCCATCCCAAGATAGCCTCTTCCTAAAATTTTACAGCTAAATATTGACATATGAGAAAGAATTTAGATCTGGGACATTTTTCATTCCTTAAGATGCTCCCTTTTTCATCCCATATTCATCCCTTTTATAAACTTTCTCACTATCATTGAAATTTTTTTTTTTTTTCCATCTTTTGCCTTAAAAGGCAGCTTGATTTCTCTTGTCTATTCACACGTTGGTTGAACACAGCCCCACATATTATCCTCTGTTCCCTGCCATCCACTGACTGGCAGATGATAAAAACTGTCCTCCCATCAACTGCAGCCCCTCAAAGAGCATGCCCTGAGCCCACTGACAGAGCAGAATGACTGGGCTTCTCTGCCTGTATGCAACCTGGGTTTGGAGGAAGAAAAAGAAAAAAAGAAAAAAGAAACCACAGCTATCATGAGATCAGAGCATAATTGCACTTAGAGAAGATGGTTTATTTCAGAGTTTCATAGAATGGATCCAGCTTGGGTGACAAGCTCCCTGAAGCAAGGGTCAGCTTTGAAGAACCTCATTTCACAAAGCCAAGTATGGAGAAGGGAGGAGGATTAGGGGGAAAGAGGAGTCCTGAGCTGTAACTGAACTGCATCAGAAATCCACAATACTAGCAGCAGCTCAAAAAAAACCCTTAATACTGACAGCAAGAGCTCTGAGTATCCCCTCACTCTGAGGCTGGGTGGGAGCATTACCAGCAGTCAGCCCTGATGTCTCTGTGCACACATACACACCCACACCCCCGATTTGTCATCGAATGTGTGTGAGCAGTTCCCACCAAGGACAGCTTATCAGCAAGACAGCTATGAGAAAATGACACAGGCCAACATAATTACAGCTGCTTGTCTCGTTGCTGGGTAAATATTGTGGGATTCATGCTGAGTCCCTTAAAATTCATCTGAAGCCACCCTGAGCCCCTCAGGATCTGAAACACTGGACACTCATACACTAAATAAAACTGACCAAAACACATGAGGAAAAAGTTTTCTTTAAAAGAAAAGTTGGTTTAAACAATCAGAATGTTTTGCGTAAGTGGTTTGATAGGAGTGTTTTCAGGAAAAGGAAGAGACCAAACAATTTTTTAGATTAATAAAATGGAATGAGAAAGCTGTTTTAATAGGGTGATTTTATTTTAACAGAGAGAACACAGCTTTAAAAAAAGTTTACCTATATAACAGTAGAGTACAAGATGTCAATACTATCAAAATGACAGATTTTTAGAGATTTTTCATTAGGAATAAATGAGATTTGTTTTTGAACTCTTTATTCCCACACAGGATTTAACTGTCAACACACAGAACTAATTTCTCAGCAGCTCTACCACTAAAAACATGCTTCCCCTAATTAAGTTTCATGGTAACTCCTGTAGTAAAGGCAGAAATGAGATAAAGATACTTTTCCTTAATGAGAAGGGGAATACTATTGCTTGAAATACTTGCTTGGAAGAGAAAGTTAATATATCTTTCCATAATGGCATATTCCTGAGACCAGAGAGAACCCATTGAAAAAGCACACAGAACAGTCATGGAGCACATATGAAACCCTATGAATCTCTCACTTTCCCACAGAGAAAATTGGCCATTGGGCGTTTTCATCTTCACATCTCCAAGTCATTATATCCCAACCACTCACAGGATAAACTTCAGCTAATTAGATCAGTCTCCCAGGTTTTAATCCTTGAATATCATTTAAAGTTTACACCATAACACCAAAAGCTCCCTGACACCGACAGCTTAATTTGTTGTCATTGATCGTGCCACTAACACTGTAATCAGATAGGCTGCAGTGACAGAGACCCACTGACTTAGCTACCTGTGGTGTAATCTTGGGTGCGTAATACTGAGTTTTATATTAATAAAGGCTGATATCACCATGATGCACTCCTGAGGCAGATAGGAGATGCTGAAATGAGTGGAGTAATAAGGAACCCCACCCTTTCCATATATACTTGCTAATAACTGGTTTCCCTTAATAAAGTTCTTCTAAAGGACAGGCCTTTTCCTTCCCAGCAGCCATACATAATACCCACATAAGCATAAACGGAGACGTTTCCCTCCAAAGTATTGCTCTTATGCAATATCAAAAGGTAGATCTCCATCAAGCTTGGGGCATGTAAAGAGAAGAACAATATTAAGCACAAGAAAGTGAAGACAATGTGGGAACTGTTCTGTCTGTGAATAGGCCCTTGCAGACAAGACATTACATTTCCACACAACTCACATTCTTTTCCAAAGGGTATCTCTTCTCAGAAGATGAGCCAGAAATTTACCTATGACCATCCTGCACCCCTTGGGTTCACAGTATCTTAGTGCAATCCTGCCATCATTACTGATTTCAGAAACCAGGTCTGGACAACGCAGAGCAGCAGCTGGGCTGTAGGTCCTCTTGCTCTCACTGTTGCCCCACTTCACAGACACCAACCTCCAAGAGAGGGGCAGAGCACAGAAACTGACATGAGCCAGCCACAGCAACATCTCCCAGAGCTCATCTCTTCTATCTTTGGTCAGATGCCTGTTACACACAAGCAACAGAAGAATCAAGGGCAAGATTTGTACACTTTATGTTTTTATAACTAATTTCCCTCTAACTGGCCTACAAGTCCATCCTGTAGTCTGCTTTCGCTGTAAATCAACCCCCTTTTGTTCTTCCCTTAACTGTTGCCACAAAGGATAACATTTTCTCTCAAGCCCTCCTAAAACTTCCTCTCCTTGCTGTGCTAACTTGCTTTTAAGGCAATTAGAGACAGAGATCATCAGGCAAGTAAAGTAAGGTCTGAACACATCTGTGTGTCACACCTCCCCACCTGTCTGTAAAGGTGAAGCCCAGGGAGGAAAGGAGAGTGGAAAGGAGCTGGTGTGGGGCAAGCATGAAAGACCCATGAGAGAAACTCACAGTACAGGCAGGGATGAGATGCATGGAGTCCCTTGCCTACTGCAGTGAATGGGGAGCAATGTAAGGATGATGAGATCCCCTGGTATTTGTTAGGCATGCAATCCATCCCTGCAAGGAGATGGCAGCTTTCAGGGAAAAAGGATGCAGGGAACTAAAAATCCCTGAAACAGAAGGATGGGAATACAGCGTGACATTTCATGCCTAGCGGTGTTCACATCACTGACATTAAGGACTACTCAAGCTACTAAAATGACTACAATCATACCAGAGTCCTATCCCCGAAAAAAAAAAACAAAAACAAAAAAAAAACCCAAAAGCCAACCAAACAAAAAAACTCCCACCTTTTCACATTCTCCTCCCCTCTGCATAGCAAAATCTTTGTTCCAGATCCTGAATGCTGACCCACAATATGAGAAACAGAACAACCTCTTGGACCTCCAGAGAGACCAGCAAGGCTCAGAACAGGCCCTGGAGGTGGCCTTTGAGGGGTAACACTGATTTGCAGAGAGGAGTATGTAAAGGGTCTGACACATCCTTGCAGATCAAAAGCAGATCAAAGGCCCCAAGCTGGAAAGGGCGAGCCGGGGCACTAAAGAAGCATCTCTCCACACAAAGGAAAGCATCCAAAAATACCACAGCTCTACCATCACTGATGTTGAGGGAGCACAGGAGGAGCCCTAGGTGTATATGAGTCCCAAACCTGTACAAACAGAGCAAGACATGCACCTACCTTCAGGAAACTGCGATGTGAGGCTGGGGGCTGAGGTAGCATGTAGTTACAGCAGGGCTGGTGGCAAATGCTCAGGGTGGGCCTGTGCCCAGACACCAGCCCTCATCCCTCATCACCCAGCATGGGGAAAAAAGCCCAGAAGGGCTTTTGGGGAAGACTGGGAGAAAGGCATGGTCCCAGTTGCCTCCAGTTAGCCTGCCCACTAGTAAGGAAAGGAAGGGAAAGATGAAATGAAGGGAGAATGAGGACAAATTGACTGTAAACATAGAATCATTAAGGTTGGAAACTACCTTCAAGATCATCAAGTCCAAGCATCAGCTAAATATTATCAGGAACACTAAACCATGTCCTGATCACTCCAATAGGTAGCAACCTTTGCACAGCATCATCTAATCACTGTGGCACTTTTGGTAACACAGTGCAGGGATGGAGGTTCTTGCAGAAATACAACGTGCAGAAGCCCGCGAGGTTTTGTTTCCTCTCGGAGAGGATGGATGATGTCCAGGTGCCAGGCTCAGCCTTGCCTTGACTCAGCAAAGCCATGAGTGCGAGACACACATGCAGCTGAGATCAGAAAGTGCCTTGTGCTCATCAATGGAAAGCACTATGAAAACTGGAGGGGAACACAGAAGGGACAGATCCTGAGGTGATTACTCTGCCCTTACTCAGTGGGAATTTTGCCTGAACAACAAGTGAGTAATGACTTTGCGTGTTGGCACACACATGACACACCATTGCATTTTATATGGGAGTTGTCTAGATTTCTAATTAGTTTGCACTTGTCCTGGTTATATTTTGACAAAACAGCACTAGACAAGTCTATTTTCTTCTACCCCCTCCTGTATCTAATAGCATCTGTGATGCACTTAGAAAACACCTGGGAGAGCCTAGCTCCATTCTGCAACCTGAGTGTAGCTACAAGGTGCACAAGTGCAAACTCACTGCTGACTTTGGGCATACTCCAGGGATGGTGGCATGGAAAGCCTGACTCTGCTTTGAGCTATAGTATGGACAGGAGATTTTTCACCAGGCACAGACACCGTTGTCTATGATTGGACTTTATCCACTACCTCCTGTCCTGTAAGGTGATGTGACTGTGCCAAGTGAGTGCAAAGATGTGACCCTCTGATGTCTTTGCTGAAGGCTGTAGGAACAGTTGGGGTTTGTGGTGCAAGGAAAGCACTTGAACACTATCTGCTCACAACAATTTCAGCTCTGTCCACAAGCAGACATTTAGCAGTGAGAGCATAGGTCACGAAGCACTTCTCTGTTCAGCTCTCAGGACAACCCTACCCAGAACTGCCCATAGACCGACAGATGCCTTGTCCTGTTTGTGGTTTAATGCTTTTCCACCACCATCATGTTTGGGAAGAAATCCTAAACACCAGCAGTGTCTCTGATCCAGCACTGCTCCAAGGCTTAGAGGCCACTCAAGCTCCTCCTCACCACAAGCTGCTGCACACCCTGGTGCAGGCCTGACCCATGATGACTGTTCTCCCCCGCCCAATTTCCTGGTCAAAGTTCTCAGACTCCTCTGAGCATACACTTAAGTTATATAACTCCTTCTAAATGCTGTTTCAGCATCACTGAAACATTGTTTTTGAAGATGAAAAATAAATCCCCTTCACCCCCATAGGCCTCTGTCACCAAAAGTTACTGCAGAATTCATTCCAGTTGTGGCTGAAAGGAGAACACCACAAGTTTTACAAGATGGCTCTTACTTCTTTGAACAGACAGACAGCGGTTCCCCTGGCAGACACCTGCAATTTCATTTCTAAACCCAAAGGGGGATGTGCGTGTGTAATTATGCAGCAACGTGCTCTCAGTCAGGGATTTAATAGTAAGAGATATAAAATGAAAACACCATGTGCATCAAGCTAAATATTGTCCTTATGAAACACAGTGATAACCACATATCAAAACAGAGACCAAATGCAATGTGTTCTCCAAACGGCCCCAAAAGTCACATCGCTCTGTACAATGAGTGGGTTTGCAACCCTCACTGAAGCTGACAGGACCATGAAGAGAAGAGCATCTGAGCCCAATGTGCTGTTCATTCCGAAACCTCCACTTGTTGTGACAAGCATGTTGTTATAGGAGATATATTGCAAGCATTTGGCACCTTTAAAATCTATTTTAATCTTTAGATAAGATCAGTTTACTAAAACAAGCTCAGAAATTGCAAAGGTCTTAAAGGTGAGCAGTTCCAGAAAAGCTTTTAAGGGCATGGGTCAAACACGCAACCCGGGTTTAATAGCAGCAATTTAGGATGGTGCTATGTGTTAAGCTGTTTGTAACCCAGGCCTTTGCACTGCATGGCCAGCCACCTGCAAGGCTGTAAAACAGACCATGTGCCAGCACCTTGACCTTGCCAGGGCTGAGCTTACAGACTAGCTCAGACCCTGTTAGACAATCCCTTGGCACTGAAACAGACAAAGCGCACGTGCGCAATTTCTCTGCCACCAAAGGTGGACTTCTGCTGCTGAAAGGCAGTTTGCCCTTCAGCCACCATGGACATTTTTCATAAGAATGCATTTTTAAGCTTTGGTTTGCTGTTTAACTGGCACAAATAGCAGTGTGTTCAACTCAAGAAATAAATGGAGCTGTAATCACCCAAAACTAGACTGGTGTATAATGCCTGAGGGGTTCCTTTCCAGAATGTGGAGGAACTCAGACTTCAAAACTGACCAATGAGTTGAACTTAAGACTCCTGTTAATTTTGAACAGGGACCAAGCTAGAGTGTGGGGTGTCTAAGACCCTTCCAGATATATTTTGTGGCACCACCATTGGTCTCATAGAACTTGCTCTGCAGTCTGGCATTTTACTAGGTATGTGTGTGTGTATATAAATAAAACTTTCCTTACTGGCAAGGAAGTTCACACGGAATTTATTTCTGAAGTTACCACACAGGATAACTCAGCCACACTGCAACAAGATATCTAAATCCCTGCATACATAAACTCTTAGGGGAAAAAACCCCCATTACTCACTTGATTTTGTCATTGTTTGTCTGCTTTACAGACTACATACAGGAGGCAACTATGTACGTGCATAGTTTCACAAAGAAGTCTCTGCCATTTAATACATAATAAGAAGACACATAAGATTTGGTTTCCCACCAAAATATTTTTGGACGGAAAGTTACTCTGACCTCAGAATTTATATTTATTTTGTGCATTTTCATTTTATTTCTGGGCAGTTTCACACCACCTTTCTAAGTCACACGGTACAGAAACCGAGGTATACCATAGCCTTACTTTCTGCTGAGCTAAACTTCTTAGAATAGTTAGATTTTTATGACATATTGTCTATCCATAGAAGCCATACAGTATTTCCTCAATTGAGAAGTTTTTAGACAGAAGCTTGATTCTAAAAAGGACATGACATGACAATTACAAATAAAAATATATAAACCTCTCAAGAGACAGGTTTCAGTCATCTGTAAATTTCTATTTATCTTTTCATATCTGCAGGGATACAGAATAATCACCTTCCCTAAGCATGGACCCTTGTACCTTTTTCAAGACATTCCCAAGCTGACAATAAATTTGTGCTTATATGAAAGGCTGCCTTTGTTTCACACTTTTATACAATCCAGTACTGCTGATAATCAAACATGATGGAAGAAGAAACAAAACAAAAAAACCCTCTCCTCCCCTGAAAAATCCCAAGTATTTTAAGTGTGGATGAGTACTTTGTCTGGGAAGCAGGAAGACAATGTGTCAGACAACTTGCCATCCAAAAGCATTAATGTTTAGGGCAGAAAAACAGATGTGGCAATAAAAGTCTTTCGAGGGCAATTCATTCTTGAAATTAAGATGAGACACATGTCAGTTGATGGACCTGCTTAGTGTGAATAGTGTCCTTCTCCTGAAGAAATTTCAGCACGAAAAAGAAAAAAAATTGTAGTAGAGTGTAATTAAATGATCTCCTAAAACCACACCCCACAAAAGCATTTCCTTCCTTTACTAGTTGACAAGTACCCTACTACAGACTTCGTGGGCTTTTTAGATTTTATTGTTTTTCCTCATTATGGATTAGGACTGAAGTAAATAATTTCTCTGGAGGGAGGTTGAGGAAACAATGAGGAGAAGGAGTGGCTTGTTTGGAAACATAATGACACAGCTGGACACACTCAATATCAACAGAGATTTCAATGCACTTACACAAGAAGATATTATGGGAGAGGTCTGTGCTGTAACTGGGTGAAATACTTCTGCTTGTATCAATAATGTATCATCATTACAATGCAGATTGGTCTATATCAGGTTCTACCTTATGGCATCAGGACAGACATTCATTATGAAGCCACCCTCGGTTGTGAGAAACAAGAGGTCATTTCTTTCAGCACCCCATTAGTGACTGGTCTAAAATATCTGAACTCTCAGCTCCAGCTCACAGCTGGCATAACAGCCTTAGAGAGGATTAGTTCATTTAAGAAGAGTAAGCTATGTCTATTAATTAGATTGCTGTGTTGAAAGATAAAATTTTAAAACCTATGTATTTCCATGCAAGTTACTGTAGGTTCCTCCTGACAGGTTTTTATATTTTATATATAATGTAT
>JAAGNO010008557.1:9180-21769 GCA_033439905.1 Ceryle rudis | reverse complement strand
AGCCCCTTCCCCAGCTCCCTTGCCCTTCTCTGGCCACGCTCCAGCCCCTCCAGGTCCTGCTGGGAGGGAGGGGCCCAAACCTGAGCCCAGGATTCCAGGGGCGGCCTCCCCAGTCCCCAGTGCAGGGGGATGATCCCTGCCCTGTTCTTGCTGGCCACCCCAGTGCTGATCTAAGCCAAGATGTTGGTGGCCTTCTTGGCCACCTGGGGCACACACTGTCTCATCTCCAGCTGGTTGTCAGTCAACATCCCCAGGTCCTTTTTCAGTGGGCACTTTGCAGCCACTCTGTCCCCAGCCTGCAGCGCTGCATGGAGTTGTTGTTGCTCTTGGCACAAGTTTCCATACCTGTTATAACCACAGGACTAATTAAGCTAAACCATCATAAATGAACTTTTCAAGCATATTTGAAGGCCTGGTTATAATGGGGCAGAACCTTCTCTGTCAATCCCACTTCAGCTCCTGCTGAAGCTGAAGGTTCATGTCTTATGTCAAGATCAGTGCTTCACTTTTCACAGTCACTGTTTTATTCTGGATTTCTAATTGGTGTCCAACACAGCTCCGTGTGGTGTCTGCCATCTGCAGACCACCCCTGCACCTTCGAGATCAGTTTTAGAGTACCTGGGCTACCTTCTTAGTCTTTATTTCTCTGTTGGCTGGTGTGCACTGTAGGACGGATCATGACTACGTATATCACCCCAGAGATCCCTCTGCTTTCCACGGAGGGCAGCCTGGATTCCCCACCTTGCGGCAGTAGCCACAGGAAGCTGATGCAAAGCTCATCTAGTTACTTCATATCATGGAGTTCAGAGCCCTCAGATTTACCCGTGGACTTCAAAGAGTAATGTAATAATATTATGTCATATTAATATGTGATTATTTACGTTGATATACTTTTATCTGACTGGTGTGGTTCACATCAGCAGCAAGCGAGCCGCAGAATTTGTAGCCAGCCTGACTGTCATCTCCAAGACCAGGTTTGATTCATGGTCTCATTTCCTGGTTTTCCTCCCACTGCTTACAGACCTCTTTTTTTTCCCTTTTTTTTTTTTTTTTTTTTGTCTTCTCCATGGTCCATTTATTAAATGTAGAGTTAGAAATGCAATTAGAATTTACTCAAGTCTATAGTGTCTGAATACTAAATCTTTGGAACAATAAAAATTCTTCCCAAACCTTTCTTATCTGGGTTGTCTGTTCAGCTGATGAACTCAGCCTTCTTTGCTGCTTGAATGACTGAAAAAGAAGCATCGGATTCGAGTGTGTGAATAATTCTGAAATTCCCAAGCACTGCAAAAAGACCTCCAAGCACAGAAGGACGGCAAAAATATTTTCTTGGCATTTTGTATATGCTGGTGAATGAAGCTGAAAACTAGAAGTGTTGTGGTGCTAAGCACTGATACACCGAAAGAAAAAATCTGAGGGAAACCAAGGAGGAGACTCAGTCTCCTGCAGACCGTGGAAAGGGTTTGTCTTGAATGTGTGCCAGGAAAACAGGTTCCAGTAGAGGTTCTACCTTGTAAACATTTGTGCTTGTAAAGACTCTTGTTGAAAAGTTTTGTATGACAGGAAGACCGGGATAGGCAGCAAGAGTGTGGTAATAAGAACCTGATGAAGTTCACCAAGGACAAGGGTAAGGTCTTGCACCTGGGAAAACAGAATCCAGGGGTGCAGCACAGGCTGGGATCTGCCCGGACAGGGAGCAGCTCTGCAGGAAGGGACCTGGGGGTCCTGGTGAAGAACAAGCTCAATAGGACTGAACAGTGTGAGCTGCTGCTGCAGCAAAGAATGGCAATGGGGTGCTGGGTGCATCACCAACAGAGATAAAGAGTCATTCTCCCACTCTACTCAGCACTGGTCAGGCCACCTCTGGAATACCATGTTTAGTTTTGGTCCTCGCCGTGCAAAAAAAGCTGTGGACAGGCTGGAGAGGGTCCAGAGAAGGGCCAACAAGATGATCCAAGGACTGGGAAGCTGCCAGGTGAGGAAAGGCTGAAAGAACTGGGTTTGTTCAGCCTGGAGAAAAGAAGGGTGAGGGGAGACCTTGTCAGCATGCTCCAATGTTTAAAGGGTGGCTGCAAAGAAGCCGGAGACTCTCTTTGCATATGGAAAAAATGAGAGGTAATGGGTGTGAGTACTGCTGGGGACATTCTGACTGGATATAAGAGGAGGATTTTTCACACTGAGAACAATCAGCCACATCATACCACTGGCGACTTGGAATAATCTGAGAATTGGAATAATCTGTGGATCTGTGAATTCACATGTTGGTGAATTCCAGTTCAACAACATTGGACACTTCGAAGATTCCTCTGGACAGGAGCTGGGCCAGCTTGTCTAGACCAGGCTTTTGCCAAGAGAGATTGGACCTCAAGGTCCCTTCCAACCTGGGATTTGATGATTCTGTGATTCTGTGAATACTGCCAGGAATCCAGGCTTGGTTTTCAAAGGTGCCAGATGCATAGCACACACATCTCTTGGCCTGTACCACCTTAGAAGCTTCTGAGCTGGAGCCTACCTCAGAGCACGAGCAGGAGTCAGTAGAGAGCTTAGGTAAGAATATTTCCCTGCCTTCCCTCACTCTCTAGCACATCACTGGAAAAAAAGAAAAAAAGAAAAAAAGAAAAAAAAAAAAAGAAAAGAAAAAAAATTAAATTATCATTTGTCAAAACTGATGTCCCTGCTGGGGTTTCTTCCTCCTCACTCTTGGGAACACCTGGAGGTATTTTCATCCCCTCTTTCCCCATCACCTCCTCCCTTCTCCCTGGTCCCCAGCACCAGTGGCAGAGCTGCCCAGCACCCAGCCTGGGCACACAAAGGGCTGGTGTTTGCTGGCTGGTGCCTGCCCAGGGCAGCAGCCCTTGGCCACGTGGGGTGTTCCCAGCGCTGAGCTCAGGCAGGTTGGGCACGAGGCCCTTGGTTATGGGACACTTGTGATGAATGGGACACCCAGCTCTGGTCAGGGCAAGCCCAGAGATGAGACCCTGCAGTGCTGAGTCAGTCCAGTGTCCATGGCTTTCTGCTACTGATGGCAAAAATCAGGTTTACGGGACTGTAGCATAAATGTGAGGAGGTCACAGGATGGAAAATTAGACTAATAAAAATATTTGGAAGACACAAATGTGTTTGGACATACAGAGCAGTCTTCAGATCTGACATGGGGCAGAACCTCCCCTCACTTCCATTTCTAAAAGCCTGTGGAAAACAAAGAATGAAAATTCAGTTTTATCAGTTTTTAAGAAATCAATAAGTTCCTGGTCATATGGGGCAAAGAAGGAAGATTTTTGTTTCCACTTGGTGGTTTCTTTTTTTTTAATTTCCAGAACTTGTCTCTTTAATACATAGAACTGTGGCCTAAGGAACCACAAAAATGAATTGCTTAGCGGAGGTTCACAACAGAGTGTCAGACAGATTGTACTGGATGCCACACAGAGATCCCTGGATTCAGGTGACCAGTGAAGACAGGAGGTTGCCTGTCAGAGGTGGTCTCCTCTGCCTGGCTTCATTGCAGTTGCCTTCGTAAACAGAGGCATGGCAGGGACCGCAGCACACAGTCGGGCTCCAGCTGCTTCTGTACAAAAGCGAAAGGATTTAGTATTTAACATCAGTGTCAGCAGAAATGTTTCATGACCTTCAACAGGCCTCTGCCCCCTGTGGAGCTATTCATCAGAAAACTTGGCTGGGCTGTAGCATCATCTTGGACACATTCAAGTGCCTCCTGCGGAGAGCATCAAGGACTCGGGGACTTTGCATTGATAGTCTCTCTGGCCTCGCTCCACTGGTGCCTGAGTCACAAGGGCTGGGAGCTGCATTTTCAGAAGCAGTTTTTTGATCTTTATCTATCCTTTCTGTTCTGTCTGAAGAGAGAGAGAGATTTGAAGTAATCTCAGTTAATATTCACTTCTTCTGCCTCCACATCATTAGACACCTCCCTCCTTCTCTCAACTTTTTGGGGGCTGAAATGTACAATTCCTCTCTGGAAAATTATTATCTGGTATTTCTGGTGATTACATGTGCTTCCTCAACACTTAGGAAGACCAGTAACGATCTGCAGAGTGGTCAGACTGGGCAAATGGGAAATAACAGCATGGTAGAATCATGCAAGAATCTAGACTTGGAGGGATAGTCTGTCCGTGGGGGCCTGGAGACTGCTGTAAGACTACCTCCCAAGTGCATGTAAACCCTTTATTGGCGAGGAGCTCAGCCTTAGCCCGGAGGTGGTCTGGACAGCATGAAACAGGCACGAGAAAGGAAGAAGAGAGAGGAAAGACTAGAACAGAAACTACTTGTCTACTGTACAAGCTGAGATCTCCTTAAGGGAGCACGTAGAGAAAAACTCTGAGGTCATACAGGATGGGGCAGCCTTTTACTGTCCCCCAGCGAGATAGGAAAGGAGGTCAGAAAAAAACTCAGGGTGCTTGGATGCAAACACTGAAAGTCTTCACCCATCTGTAAGGAAACTTTCACCGTGCCCTGTCTCATTACCTATTAGTAAGGTGGAGAGATCCTTCTACTTCCACGCTGCTGTTGTCCTGAATCCCAACCCCAGTCCCTGCAGCAGACATGAGAGGAGTCATCACGTGTTGGGTCATCATGTGTTGGGACACCACTGATACTAAAAGGGACTTTTTTTCTTACTATAATACAGCTTGGCCAGCAAGTCCAATGTGTTGTCCCATGTAGCATAGAATCGTAGAATGTTCGGGGTTGGAACGCACCTCTGGAGATCATCATCAAGTCCAACTCCCCTTCCACAGCAGGAAGGCATCTTCATAAGCTAGGGAGGAAACTTAAAAATGGTGTAGGATGCAACTTAAATATGGCATAGGATGCAAAACCTGGAGCTGGAAGGTCATTATTGGTTGCTTGCTATTCAAAAGAAAAGGCGATACCTGGCAGCTCCGGATATTCACTTCATTAAAAGCTTTCCTGTGGTCATTTACACAGGGAAACTCAATGCCAAGTGATCTAGCCTCAGTCTTCTGCAAGAGGGACAGGGAAATACTGGAGAGAGTCCAACAGAGGCAACAAGGATGCTGAAGGAACTGGAACATCCCTCTGCTGAGGAAGGGCTGAGAGCCCTGGGGCAGTTTAGCCTGGAGAGGAGCAGCCTGAGAGGGGAGCTGAGCAATGGTTACAACTATCTGAAGGGTGGGTGTCAAGTAGAAGGGGCCAGGCTCTTGTCAGTGGTGCCCTGGGATAGGAAGAGGGGAAATGGTCACAAACTGGAACATGGCAAGTTCCACCTCAACATGAGGCAAAACTTCTTGACTGTGAGAGTGACAGCGCCTGTCCCAGGCTGCCCAGAGAGGTTGTGGAGTCTCCTTCTCTGGAGACTTTCCAGCCCCCCCTGGATCTGTTCCTGTGTGGGCTGCCCTGGGTGATCCTTCTCTGGCAGGGGGGTTGGACTCAATGATCTCCAGAGGTCCCTTCCAACCGCTGCCATTCTAGGATTCTATGATTCTGGTTGATCTTTGGGAGAAAGGTAAACTTTTGGTTAAATCCAATGGCCTAGGCATAAAAAAGATCAGCATCACTTTGCTACAAATTGCCTAAAGGAAGAAATATTTTATTCTTTGAGAGAACTTAATTTCATGTATCCGAAACCAAAATGGAGTTGCAGCCTGATAGTTTCATTACACAATTTTCTTGAAGAGTTTTCCACAAGGAGATCACAGTTCTTTAACTGAAGCGTGCCTTTTTTTCTTTTATCTCATGCTAGTAACTTCAAACAAGACATAGTCTGTGGGAATCAGTGGAAAAGAGTCCTCTCTTTGCCATCTGGAGTATTTCAAGGGTAAATTTTCAAAGAGGCTGTCAGCTGAGTTCCTAAAGTGCCATAATAATTAAACAGGAGCTTAAACAATTCAAGAGAATGGCAACTCAGTTAAGGAGGTGAAGTTACCTCTGAATTCAGCATGAGTGACACCAGTGATGGCATTCTGCCCCCAAAATGTAAAAGTACTCTAGAGGTAGATTCAGTGCAGGTAAGAGCTCAGGAAATGATTTGGTGGTTAAAATAAAGCTTGACAGTGAGACAGAGAGTTCAGTGTTTCTGTCTTGACAAAAAGACAACTGATGGGTTATTTGATGAGAGTGCTTAATCACTTTGAAAGGGGGAAATATTGGCGTTTTCAATCGAATAGGAGAAGGTGTAACAGGGATGGGAGTTCAACGGGGAGGAATTCAATTTACAAGACAGATCAGGAAGGCTTTGGGACAAACCCAAAGGGGCAGGTAAATCCTGCTGGACGAGGCTTTGAGCAGACTGGTCTAGTGGGAGATGTCCCTGCACTTGGCAGGGGGGTTGACATGAGATGATCTTTAAGGTCCCTTCCACCTCAAGCCATTTTGTGATTCTACGATCCTCTGTCTCCTGCCTGGCTGCAAACACAGGGTTTCCTTCAGACAGGCAGAAGTTGCTGGTCAGTGAACAAAAGGCAGGATGTCCAAGTAGATTTTCTAATGACTTCCGTTAGTGTTAAAAAAACTATACCTGGAGCTGCCTAGGACTTCATAATCATCACCTAACCTGCATATCATGGGCATATGGAAGTTAAAATGAGGAACAGGCTCTCTTACAGCTTTGAAAAGTCAACTATCTTCTCAGGTCTGATTTGGGGCATCCTATGGAAACAAGAAGGTGTACTCAGGGGAACTGTGTTATCCAGGTTAGATGGGGCTCTGAGCAACCTGGTCTAGTGGGAGGTGTCCCTGCCCATGGCAGGGGGGTTGGAATGAGATGATCATTCAGGTAACTTCCAACCCAAACCATTCTATGATTCTGTGATCTTATTGCTTGCATTAAACTTCTCAGCCAGTCTGTGCTGAAACAGTGATTTCCAGAAATACAAGCTGGCTGAGCCTCAGATGCTTCAAAGCAACCTGTCACACCGAGTTCTGTCAACTATTATTCCTTCCTCAGGAGGCCAGAGCATTCACCATGAGAGGCTGCCACCATCTCTGGTCTGTTGCTGAGTTTGACTCAGTCTAACAGGGAGGGAACTGTGTTCACATATTGACCCTTCCATGATGAGCTTAAAATAGGAAAAGAGTGTAAAACATTATTATGGCAATTGAAGTGGAAAAGATCTTTGCTAGTCCCTTTCTTTGGCATAACCTTGAATAGGACCACGTGTGTTTGCTGGTCATTCCATTTCCTCCATCAACAGCTCTAGCCACATTCTTAAAAGCATATGCTTATGTGGTTTTTCTGAATCTAATTCTTATCTTTATAAGATCTTATAAACCAACTTAAAATGAATTTTTCTGTATGTGAAAAAACAATGAATGAAACCCAAACTCATCCTGGGCTGCATCCAGTGAAGAGTGACCAGCAGATTGAGGGAGAGGATTCTGACCCTCTGCCCTGGTGAGACCCCTCCCTGCAGTGCTGGGTCCAGCTCTGGGTCCCCCAGTGTAAGAAAGGCATGGACCTGCTTGAGTGAGTTCAGATGAGGCCATGGAGATGATGAGGGTGCTGGAAACCCTCTGCTGTGAGGTGACACACTGAGAGAGCTGGGGGTGTTCAGCTTAGAGAGGAGAAGGCTCTGGGGAGACCTTCCCATGGCCTTGCAGTACCTGAAGGGGGCCCATGGGAAAGCTGGGAATGGACTTTTTATCAGAGGGTGTAGTGATAGGACAAGGGGTGATGGCTTTCAAGTGGAAGAGGGGGAGATTTAGCTTGGATATAAGGAAGAAATTCTTCACTCTGAGGGTGCTGAGACACTGGAACCATTTCCCAGAGAAGCAGTGGATGCTTCCTCCCTGGAAATGTTCCAGGCCAGGTCGGACAAGGCTTTGAGCAACCCGGTCTAGTGGGAGGTGTCCCTGCCCATGGCAGGGGGGGTGGAACAAGATGATCTTTGTATCCCTTCCGATGCAAACTGTTCTCTCATTGTATGATTCTAGAGTAGCTGTTGTGGCCGTGTACTGGGGAGTGCTTGGTCATATGATCATGTCTCTGCAGATGTTCGATCCCCTTTGGGGAATGCTTTTATCTCTAATGTACCACTCATACACCCCAGTGGTCTCAAGTTTGTGCGGCGAGGTCTCCAGCTTCTCCTGAGAGTCATTCTGTTAAATTTGAGCCTTTTCTTTCCGGAAGAAAACACTCACTGAAGTGCTTGTGTGCTCAACAGAGACAATGGGAGCAAAATACAGAGGAGTGTATTGTTTGCCAGGATGGACAGGAATGGCTGAGTCCTCGGTGAAATTGTTTGATTAATTATACATGACCCAAGCAGATTATTTACTCAGTGAGAGGCTAACGCAGGCTCTTTTGTCTTGTTTTGAGTCTTGCTCGCTAATCTGTTTGATTTGGCAGTTTGTAAATAACTGGTTAATAAAATTTGGGAATATTAAAGCTGAGTGGTGAGTAAAGGGCAGCCAATGCTCACATGAAAGGGCAGTGAAAGAGAAATATTTTTTTTTTAATCAGTTGAAATGGGGAATAGGTAACAAAGCAGGGAGAGAGAAACATAGTTGGTCATCCAAAACACAGGTTATATTTTGAAAAAGCTTTAATTAACATTGAGAAATACATCCTACAACATATTGAGCTGAAATACCCTTTTGCCCGTTGCTCATAAAGACATTTGAAAAGTGAAGCACGATTATATCCCCTTTTAGAGACAGAAGAAGTGAGGCACAGAGCAGAACACCTTGCTCAAGATCAGACAACGCACTCGCGGCAGAGCTGAGAGCTCCTCAGCGTTTCTGCAGTGGGCAGATGTCCACTCTGTGGAGCATCCTAGTGTGATACACACCCCCATCCTGTCCTTACTCCATGCTTTCGTTTCCAGAGCTGTGATGTGCTCCACAAGGTCTCCTACCTTAAAGGGGACCACAGCAGGAGGCCCATAACAGCTCTCCTGCCTTTCAGTGAAAGACACGGCTGGCAAGGACCCATATCTCTGACCTCTTAAGCCTGTGGTCTGGAGTCTGAGCATTGCCCTCCTTCCACTGCAAATAGGGACCCTGCGGCTGAAACGAAGTAGTACCACCTATGACGTATCTCCTGTCAGTCCACTTCTTTTCTAGGAGAAAACAAATGCAACGTTGTTATTCAAACACAACCCCGTAAATTCAGGACATTACGTAGTCAAGCGCTGAGAAGTCCAGACCTGTCTGCGAGCTCCCAGATCATTCGCCGTGCACACGCATGATGGTAGGATGTTGATTACGTGATCCCGTACTGTTTCTTTCTGCAGGACACCTACTTTCCGTGCACAGTATAATGGTGTTCCGTTAACAAGCAGCTAGGCGATGATTTGTTTTCACGTTGTGGTTCAGTGTGTGGCCCCACGCTTTAGTTTCTGCACACTACTCAAACCCAGCTCTCAAGGCAGTGATGAATGCTCTCAAGGACTTCTCCATGGCAACAATCAATCTGGCATTTCCTAATTTTCAAGTGCTCTACTTTGCAACATTAACAGTGGTTTCTGTTAAAAGATGTATTGCGTCCTATAGTTTTAACGCAGGATTTTAGTCCTGGTTGGAAAGCTGAAATTTAGGTATTTCCTTCGATTTCAAAGATTGCTGAAGGAATAGCAGGACACTTTCAACTCCATATGATGTGGTTGCCTGTGTTAAGTGGGAACAGTTTTTTCCCATATTTCTATATAGGGTTAGTAAATAAATGATTCCATGCTAAATAGATGCAGTAGCTGACAAGAGTACTGGAATCTATTTGACACTGCAGATGAAGCCAGGAGGTCCACACAGAAATGAATGGGAGCAGTAAGAAGCAATTGTCTTTCCAGGCATACAGTCTTTGCCCAGCAGCATGCCCTCCGTCAGAGTCCTGGAGGTGCTCCACAGCCAGGCAGTATGTAAATCTGGTTTCTATTTTCGTCGCTCAGAGGTAACCATCAACAGATGGTATTTTGAAACACTCATAATTTTGGCTAATAGAGTTACTGTTGCCAACTGTCCTGTCCTCCAAGTAGTGATTAGATATATTGTTATTAATAAATAATACCTAATAATGATACAAACAGTCCAAACCCTGAAGTCCTTAGTCCTAAGCAACTCCCACACTCTTCGATACTTTGTTCTTGGATCTTTGGATGACAAAGTGTTTTACTGCACCGAGCCAAGTCCTTCTTTCTGATCTGCATAACCAGTCCCTGGTTTGTTTGTTTTTTTCAATGCAGATCCTATTGGCATCCTCCAGATGAGCTCTCACCAGTGGGAATTCCATATGGCCATTAGAAACAGAACTCGCTCAGGCAGGACTCAGCTGTAGAAACTTTAATCAAAACTTCTATTAAATTCCCAGAGCAAAGGAGCCAAAAACTCTGGTTGACTTTACACACTGGTATCCAGATGGTCTCTTCCAATTCTCCAGAATTCAAGCATCCCTTTGAAAGGAAAAGTGAAATCTCAGCTTTTATAGTCGTTGCCATAACCTTCTGGACCTGGCTGGAAGGCGAGCCAGTGCCTTCTACCTGAGCAAATGTGCATGGTACAAGGCAAATTGCTCACAATAAATGAATTTCTTGTACTACTGACTGGAAAAAGTACCCAGTTGCACCGGGAAGGCAGCAGCAGGTGGGAGAGAATCCAGCTTAAGGCCAGTCTTCAAAAAAAAGGAAGGAGGATAACCCTGAAAGTCACTATTCGGTACAAGCGACTCCTACACTCGGTGAAATTAAGGGGAAGAATATTGTGAGAAGAAAATGCCCTTGGTGTTATCCTGGAGGATGAGGGAACGGCCAAGTGAAGGGGAGATACGTGGGACTGGAGTGACAAGTGCAGTATGAGAGTATAATTAAGCAAATCATACTTCAGGACCAAGTATTATATTATTGCAAGTGGAGAGATTGAGCCAAAGAAAGGTGCAGTGACTCACGAGGCTTGTAACAGCTCGTGGAGCTCCCCACCATCAGCCACGCGATGCAGCTGGGAAATATTGTCCCTCTCTTAATGAAAGCAGCGTAGTTTCAACTCTATCATATTCAGCATATGCAACATTTTTTGGCAACTACTTAATTAAAGAGCTGCTTGCGATGAAATTCCTGGATTGCTCCTAGTGACCAGGTGGGATGTACTGACATTTCCTATAGCAGGGCTTCTACTTATATCCAGACTTTGATCATACAGACCAATTTTTCATTGGCAGTTTTGCCAGAGAAGGGACTGATGAGTGAAAAACTTGGCCCAAAACTTCAGAGCAGAAGTGGCAGTAAACATTAGTCACTGTAGCAAACTAATTTGTTTTCCATATGGCATTTTCAATGGAGTGTGGAAGATTCACAAGCAAAATAATAATTACAAATGAGGAATACTTTGAAAAAAAAAAAAAAAAAAAGTGGTTTTCTCCCTGTGCATCACTTAAAAGGATTTCTAATTAAGTCAATACTTGATTATGCTGGAGATGACATTGGCAGACAAATTACAGTTTGTTGGGTTTCGTTCCTAGGGAAAGATGGTTCTTGAGGGCCGTAAAATTCCTGCATCTATTCAGCCTGGGGAGCTGCCGAGATGGAATAGGTGAGAGATGTTTAACAACTCCCTTTGGGAAATCAGGTGGGGAAGGGTTTCTCAATAACATTGTTGCCCGGATTAGTAAATTTTGCTCAGGAAGATGAGGATCTGATATTCCTGATGAAGCCAAGTCAAAGCCAGATGCTTTAAGATATCCCTGGATCTGTACCTGGCTAAACTCAAAGCCAACCCAGAGCTGAAAATTACGTTCCAAGGCAGAATGGAAATACCTCCGAGAGATCTCAGCCCTAGGATAACAAAACCCCACAATACCTTCTTCTCTTTCCAAACAACTGTGATGGAAAAAAAAAAATAAATAAAAGAAAGAAACATACAATTTGGGTTGGATTAGATGACATTTAAGGTTTGGACTAGACGACCTTTAAAGGTTCTTTCCAACACAAAACATTCTATGATTCTATAAATATAAATGGAGCCAAGAATTTCTCAATCCAATTAATATTTGGGTAGTCTAATAATCAAAAATCTCTAATTAATTATTTTTAAATCACGTCTATAATGCAATCCTTCTCTGGAGACATTCAAAACATATCTGGACACATTCCTGTGAGGCCTAATGTAGGTGATCCCGCTCTGGCAGGGGGGTTGGATCGGATGATCTTTCAAGGTCCCTTCCAACCCTGAACATTCTGTGATTCTGTGATGGTTTTAAATTCTCATCTATAATGCAATTTATTTTTTTATTCAAAATAACCCTTCCTAGACTCCACCCCTTCTCTGTGGTGTGATGCTCACCCTGTCAGTGTCCCTCTGCATCCCAGGGTTGACAGGTTCACTCTCCTTCGGCCACAATCAAGGAGAAGGTTACAAGTGACCACCACCCTGAGGTCTTCCCTGGAAGGACTATGATGTCCCTGATGGGGTTTCTTCCTCCTCACTCTTGGGAACACCTGGAGGTATTTTCATCCCTTCTTTCCCCATCACCTCCTCCCTTCTCCCTGGTCCCCAGCACCAGTGGCAGAGCTGCCCAGTGCCCAGCCTGGGCACACAAAGGGCTGGTGTTTGCCGGCTGGTGCCTGCCCAGGGCAGCAGCCCTTGGCCACGTGGGGTGTTCCCAGCGCTGAGCTCAGGCAGGTTGGGCACG
>JAAGNO010008556.1:40151-52143 GCA_033439905.1 Ceryle rudis | reverse complement strand
GAGCAACACATGTTCCATCAATATCCCTTTGAACTGAAGGAGGTGGATAGTTACTCTGAGTTCATTCCCAAGAATATCTTAAAATCATTAAGATACAAATTATTTTTTATGACTGCAGCATTTGTCTGCCATGTTTGCAAGCAGAAGATCTGACAGCTAGAAACACATGTTAAAAATTATGCCTGGTTTTCACTCTTGACTGCTAGATGCCTGCTCAGTCACCCTCATTCACAAAACGTTGATTGACAATGAAAATAGAGGAAAATTAAC
Source organism: Ceryle rudis (assembly GCA_033439905.1). NCBI lineage: Eukaryota > Metazoa > Chordata > Aves > Coraciiformes > Cerylidae > Ceryle > Ceryle rudis. Next base: position 51,873 of record JAAGNO010008556.1, on the reverse strand, counting down.
ATATGCTGTGAGCATGCACACCTTTGTGCTTTGAGCTTAGATGTCTAACTTCTAGAAAATCAGGTAATACCTGTCTGGATTTTGATAAATTCTTTCTTACGCAAATATAGAGTCCTGAGTTAAAAATAAAGATTGTTACAAGCTTTATCTGGCTTCCATTAAAATTGTTCAAGGCATTTGCTTCAGTGGGAGCTGGATGGAGCACTATTGAAGTATTTTCAAACCACATGACATATTGTTTCAGAAGTAGCTATACCCCTCTTTTCTTGCAAGCATTTGTTGTAATGTCTGACTAATCTCACATGAAGATGCTGGAGATTTAAGAGTTGCCATTGTTAGTTTTGTCTGTGCTCTACAAAGACCACAGCCTCTAGAGCTCACTTGTCTAAAATTTTGCACTGTGCATTTCTGAAATCCTGTTTGTTAAGAATACTACATAATAACAAAAGATTTGAAATACCAGGAGACATTGCTTTTGCCTAACCTCAGAGAATCATGTGCTTCGATTCTGCTTAAGGAAAACTAATCATATTCAGCATATGAGAAAAAGAGCTGCATGATATTGGAGACGTCATGATAATTTGCATTGGAGGTGAAAACGAAGGGCCATTAATTTTATAGCATTAAATTAAAAGAAGTGTTAGACCTCTATAATTAGCTTCAATGAATACGTTTCAAAGACACCTTCACAAATGAATGTAGAAAGTGTGTATCTATTCTATTTACTGCTGTGAGAAAATTATTACATTTTATCCCACTTCATATACTGTGTCTGCAAATGTAAATATATATACCTTGCCCGATTTCTCATTCTTTAAAATGTGTCTAACTTCTCTGGCCTACTGATGGATATAATTTGAAAAAGACAAACTAAGGATTTCATTGCAATTGCTGTTCTCCATTCATCTACAGTCTTTTGAACATAAGCTGTGATTTAAAATCCATGTGAATTCTTCACTGCTGGTCACGTTGTCCATCTCTGTAACAGCCTATCAGCCACACTAAATGCACTTAAACCATTTTATGTATGCCTATTTTTAGTTTCAGAATCTGAGGAAGTTAGATGATGATAATGATGTCAGATATTTTTTATACTGGGAAAAAATTACTGGAATTGGGATCAGTTACTGCAGTGACTAGTTTGGTGGAGAAGTGCACCAGAAAAAGCAAGTGAGGTAATCAAATACAAAAGAAACATGAAAGAGTCTCCATGTTAAAAAGAACTGAAGGAACGTGAGTCTTTACTAACTCTAACACTGGGAAGGGATAACAAAAATTCTCCATGGAAGGTATCAGTGGACTATGGAAAGTCCACAAAATATGGAAACTAGCACAGCCAAGAGGTCAAAGCAAAGTCAAGAAAGTCCTGTCATCCTGGGAACCTGGGACTCCCCTGCTGGGTTGAGCAGAAGTTCATTTCAGCTACTACCCTTCCTCTGAAGCAATGTCGTATATAGAGGTGTCATTACAAACACATTTCTATTGGATAAAGTGTCCCTTCGAAGCTATTTGCTTCTATTATTTTAGATAACTCTTGATATCCACATAAATACACCAATATTTATATATATCCCTTTAAAAATACTGTCCTTAGGGGTTTGCTAAATCCTGTTTCCACCTTTAGCTGAAAATCTCTTTCTTCCCCCTGGAAGCTGCAGAGAACATAAGTGCTGTTATTATTATTATTTCCTTTCAGCAAACAAATAAGTGACTCCTATACTGTTATCTTGATGCCTCTTAGCCTTCTTTCTCATTTAAGAAAACCCAGGTGTTTTGAGCACCCTCATCATCAGAGATTGTAGTGAGCTTGAATGCACACTACCATAATCAAGTTGTTTTCCAGTCTGTATTAGCCAGCCATCCTCTCTAAAAAGTCCAGTTTGTTTAATTCATGTTGAAATCCCAGCCTCAGTATGGACAGCAGAGTTGCCACTGAGGTTTCTTCTGCCATGTATTACACAGTAAAGGTACTATCTTGCAGGGACACGTTGTGTGCATCCACTACCTGACCTTTCTCCGTCATGTCAGACCCTCCTCTCTTTCACTGTCTCTTCTATAATACAGTGGTTTTGACTTTGTCTTTGCCAGACCTGCCTGCTGCAATCATCTTTCATTTTATTTTAAAGCAAACAGACAGATATTTCCTGTCATTCTGCCCCTGCTGCTGGGGAGAAACTCCTCTTAAATATAATTTTTTTCTCCTCAAAGTCTTACTTTCCTCCTCTCCTTTGTCATGACCTGTACTTGCTGAAGGTCATGCTGTGAATGTCTGTGAAGAGCCATGCCAGCTGACCAAGCACAAAGGTATGGGGGGGAGTCCAGAGCTGAAATCTTCCCACTGATGCTGTCCTTGGTTCTGTGTATGCCCATCTCCTGAGAGGCAGCTGGGGCTGTGGTGCTCCATAACACCCTGATCTCTCCAGTCCAGGTCAGGACTTGTTTTGCCATTAGCAGTGGTTCCTTCATATTTCCTTTCCTGCCTGTCCTCATCCACCATCTGTAACCAGTTGTAAGTTTTGCTTCAATGTCTATCAGGAGTGTCTTTTCATTTTGTGCTTGTGCAGAGGTAAGAACAAGTAGTTTCAGCATCTGAGGTAGGTGCTAAGCCTGATTGGGTTAATAGTGCCTCAGCTAGAAGCAAAAGAAGTCATGATGCAAACAAAACCTTATGATAAATAAAACACCACTCATGAAAACAACAGCCGAGTTCCTAGCTGCTCTGTTGTAGTTGAAGATTCATTTAGGACAATGCAATCACACTAGGGACAATCTGGCCTCCATATTTAGACTGTAAACTCCTCCAGGCAAGGATCTGTTCTCAAAACCATACAGCACTACACACAACAGGTGCCTAAATTAACAAAGAACCCCCCAAACTGTAGAACACTAAATCTTCATCTATCTAATGGTTCTTTTGATTGATTTTTTCATAATTCTTTTGATTTGTGGTTTGAAAAGCTGGTATAACACAAGAAAAGAAACAGCCATGCCTACCAAGGAGTTAAACAGGGATCAAATGAGTATAAGATCTAACACAGCTGGGCAGAGTGGCCAATGGTTTGGGGGGCCTGTCAGCAGAGTGAAGTACCTAGGGTGTCCCTGCCACCCTGGAGGAAACTGGACCTGCTACTGGAGCCACAAATGCTCCCCAACACACTGGCATAGGATGGCCCCAGGTTAGGGAGAGGATGAACTTACTGATCTTTTTATTCTTTTATTTTGAGGGAAACAAAATTAAAAAAAAACCAGGAAAATCTCGATTTGCCACTAAAAGACCAGAAACATCAAATAGAAGTAACACAGATCAAACACATACTCATCTACCAGCCACAATATGAAAAGCAAATAGTGCAGGACTAGGAATGTGAAACATTACAGCATTTTTATACAAACTGTCTATATGCCAGGACTATATTAAAACAAAGAAAAAAGAAGTGGCATAGTTAACCAACTAGTCATCCATAGTTCTCTAACCAAGGGGCACCAAACAGACTTACCTCATAAAAATAGGGTGTAGGACAACAATAAAGAAATAATCCTTTCAACGTGGTATCAACAACACAGCATAACATAATCACACCTGATGTGAATAGTGGTCCTTCCTGCAGCCCCAGCCCCCTGTGAACCTGTGCTGCCTTGCTGCTTTACTCCATGAGAAGCAATTACTAGAGACTTTACTTCACTCTAACTTGTTTCTGCTCAGCACCTACTAAAAAAACAGAATTACAGTTTTGTCTCATTTTCCATAATACTCAGATCACAAAGAGTTCCACAGGGTTCTTTTTACTGTCTACTCAGAAATAAGTAACTATATTTTTTTTTCTCTTCACAAAATTTTATATAGACTGCTGTCCAGGGCAAGGTGAATATTTTGAAGGGGTATTGGAGTAATGAAAGTGGACTTTCCAATGTTGAGATCCTTTGTTTTTTGAAGACTTTTTTGTCATAAATACCTTATAGGTAGGGTGACACTGAGGCTTTTGTTTCAAAGCAGAGATGTCAGGTATATCTATGTGGATATGCTGTATAGCTACCGAGCATTTTTTTTTTTTGGTTTTAGAGATGATAAATTTGTGTCCAGACCATGTGGCTCATTCTATGTTAAGCCCAACCACATGGCAAGAGACTTCTCTAGTGATAAAAGCAATGTTGTAGGTTGTTGACGTGTGTGGTGCTACACTAGTCTAAACAACAGTCTCCACCAAGATGAATAAAAGTGTCTCTCCAACTATTATGCTTAATGACCTTTCCAAATTGTTTCAAGCAATTAGTTCATAAGACTTTGGACTAAATTAACATGAAGGAATCCTTCTGTCTGACTTATTTTTATATGTTTCTCATGTTACAGCTCAGAGATACTGCAAAGCATATATGCCTCATCAGGCTCCACAAAAAGGAAGGTTTTCTGGCTTCTTCTCAACATGCCAGTGCACTGAGACTGCACAAGGTGCTGCTGTTTGCTGTCAAAGTTTTGATGCGTTTTGATTGCATTTTTAGATTCAGCTTTAAATAGGTAGCTGTGAAGAAAATGCTTCTTAGTAGAGGTAAAGCTACAGGTAGGCAGAACAAAGCGTGGTTCAGTTTGATCTGGAAGTCTGATTCATCTCTAAAGCTTGGCAAAAGGGGACTGGTGGGGGGACTGGTGGAGTGACTGAAAGATCTGCCTTCTAGAGTAGGTGCTCACATGAGCTTTGCATGTTTAGGAGATGATTCTGTGCAAGACTTTTTGCACCCTTCTGGCACAATGTGGACTGACAGGGTGCCTGCTCTTGGTGGCTTGCTGCTTGCATCCAGAGAGTCAAAGTTTGAGATGTGAGCTTAAGTTTAAAGGAGCTTAAAGGTGTGGATAGAAGGTTTGTTAAGACATTTTCAGCATCTGAGTGTGGGCTGATATCTCAACATGGAAACAGTCACAATTATTTATGTTGCACCCAGGAAAAGGATCGCTGCAAGATACATTGATGCCTCGCAGCAATATTGATTTAGGTCTGTTGAAATTACTCCTTACGCATTCAGCCACACTAGTGTCACTGGAAGACGTGGCAGCCACTGATGGGACCAGTGGTGGGGGTGACATACCCCCTTCTCTTCATGCTCTTCCAGCTTCCAGATGGGGCCCCATTTGTCTGTCTGTTAAGTGTCAAGGGGTTGGGACAGTTGAATGATGTTTGAAAAGTGTTTGTAAATGGTTGAAACAAATTATCAAGTTGTTGAGGTGAATGAGGTTTCTATAGGTGGACATTTTTTTAGTGTGTGCAGACTTGTTTGGAGACTCCACTTGAAGTAAATCAGACTGACATAGGCTCTGATGCATTGCTTTCAAATGTGGGTCTCATTTGCTCACTACGTGCCCTATTTAGGTGAAATTTTTTCTGCATGCACAGAACTCCGCGCAAAATCTGGATTAAAGTCTAGACACAGTATACTTTATAGTGTTTCTTGAGATTTTTCTCTCCAATGACTTCTGATTTCTTTGTTTTTTACATTGATTGCATGCATATGTAAAAATGTATGTCTAAAAAAATTGATGGTCTGGAGGTTGTGGCTTATCAATTATGTAATGATCTATTTATCCAGAAGTGGAACCTTAAAACTTAAATACACTGACACCTCATATGCTCATTATTACAACAGACACCTGCTATCACTGAGAGAGAAAGACAAGAGGAACCCCACTCCTGCAGTCCTACCTTAGAGACACCTCTCTTGTTACAGTCATCTTTATCTCTCAACCCTTTTCCCATCATTCCTAGGAATGAGTAACTTGCAATACAGCTATGTATTTTACTATATTTAGTAATAATTTAAAATTATAACTCATGAATATTTTCTGTAGACTGGGAGATTATAGTGTTTTACCCCTCCAAAGCAAGCGAACATTACGGTTTTTGATGATAGTTGATGGATTTAAAAATTATTTTATTATATAAGACATATATTAAGTATTTTCTGTTTGTTTGTTTGGTTTGTTTGTTTGTTTGTTTGTTTTTTCCACAGTTAAATTATATTAGGATTCACATTCCCAGGGTTTTACTCACATTTCTGAGTGAGAAGAAATGGATCATTACTAAAACATGATCTCTGTGATTAGTTGTAAGAACCATAGGTGGCATCTGCCTTTGGATAGGGATATGGGACTTGGTATTACCAAGGCCCTTTTGATACACTGCCTGACACCAGTCCTTGTTGCTGATTTTAACCTCTGGGGAGATATTAGCTATGTTATCCCTTAGTCAGAACTATGAGGCCTGACAGGAAACTCAGATTTTATCTATGAAGTATTTAGATGGCTGCATTATATTCATTATTTGCTCAGGATCAAGAGCCTTGCTAAGGTTACCTGCTCACTGTCTCAGACCTAGCTTATCAAATCTGTGCAGCACAAATGTCTCCATCCCATATATCAGCTAGGTGCTATTGGAACCTTTCAAGGTTCCTAGTCCCCATCCTCACCCTTCCAATTAAACACACAATCAGTAATAGTTAACAGTCATTCTGATACATTTAAAATTCTTATGAATTCTTTTTCCCCCTTCCTTCCCCTTTTCCTCTTCCTTCTCCCTTTCCCTTTCCCTTTCCCTTTCCCTTTCCCTTTCCCTTTCCCTTTCCCTTTCCCTTTCCCCCTTCCCCTTTTCACTTTTCCCTTTTCCCCTTTCCCCTTTCTCCTTTCCCCTTTCCCCTTTCCCTTTTCACCTTTCCCTTCAGAGAAGCTAGGATAACCTTCTAGCAACATTAAAATCTATTTTCGTTTCAGGATTTTTCTACTAGAATGGCAGTACAGGACAATTCATACTTCCTGGATAATGTTCTACAGTAGGAGAAATAAATAGTCATGACAAAAAAGTGTATTTAATATTTTGGTACTTTTTTCCACCAAACCTAATGGAAGATAACAGGGACTAGTGATTACCTTGTATAAACAAGGCTGCCTTGCTTGAAAGTTCTACTCTACAAACATAACCAGCCTTTGTCTGACACTACAATGTCAAGGTTTCTACAGCTAGTAATAATAGCTGTGATATGCATGATCACATCTTTACTTATATTGCCTTTTATGGTGGAAACAATCATCTGTGACACGCCTATGTTATTTAGCTTTTTTCAGGAGACATAAACACATCTACAGTGTCTCCACTTTTCATGTCCCACCACTAGTCTGGTCTCATTTCCAGATCTATCTCTGGCAGTGGGAATACATATTTCATTTGAGATTTTTTTTAAAGTTGATTAATACATATGTGAAATCTTTTCCTGGATTTTGTTCTATTGTTATTGTTAAATGCTCTACCAAGTGCTTTTTCAATAGCCAGATCTCTCCCAGTATTACATTCAAACATTGAATCATAATTCTTCAGGGAAAATTCATCATCTTAGTCTTGAATAACATTTGTGAACATTATTTTGGTCTTCATGCTGCATGTTATACGATCACTTTCCACTGACATTGGCCTCTCAGAAATACAGTTCTAAAACATTTTACATTTGAGGACTAAGCATCCTCCCTATGTGAGAGTATGGACTTACAGTTTTTATTCATACCCATGGAATATACTTTAAAACTCTTCAGATACAACCTGACAGAGTTATGAGCACAACATGCTGTTTGGAAGCACCTGTGAATAAGACAAACTTTAGCTCAGAGTGGGACATCAGCAATGACTTCAGTTTTGCAAAACACTTCTTAAGGTTTGCCTTCATGCCTCTGATATCCTTGACCAAAAAATCCGTGTTCAAAAAAGAAAAAAAAGACCCTTCTGAGATCAGCTTGACAAGGTGGGCAGCACAGCTGTGGGCAGGTTGCTAAAAGAATCTCCATCATTGCAGGTTTTCAAGACTGCAATAGACAAAGTCGTGGTAGAGCTGAGCTGGTGCTGGTGAAAGTCCTGCTTGAGCAAAAGGCTGGACTAGAAGTGTCCTCCCAGACAACATTTCTTTATGTGTAGTATAAGTTAATTAGCCATTCACCCTGAGACGTGATACTGGCAAATGCTTTGCAGAGCATTATCTGTGAGCTAACAGTGCTGTTGTTATCCTAAATCAAGCACTATGCAAATCCTTAGAAATTTTGTGAAGCTGTATAATCCATTGCAGTGTTTCCTTTTTAAAATGCTAGACATTGCCTTGACTTGCAAACTTCACATTAGTGTATTCAGCTCAGTGCTAGTTTTTATTGATTCTTTGATCTTGGTGAGTCTTTCTGCCACTTGTTTATTTTTGTGCCATTTCAGATCCCCCAGCACTCACAGTCTGTAGCACACTCTGCTTTCCCTCAGTTTCAGGAAGAAGCAGACGATAAAATTTGCCTGGCAAATTCTGACTGTCTTGTCAAAAGTAATTTCTGGGTCCTCTGCCTGTTGCCCAGAGTGTCTGGCAAAAGGACTTCATCCCTAATCAGGGGTGTGGTTAACACCTCTAGCCTGACAGCAAGACTGTCCCCTCAGGGTTTGATCACTCAGAAGAATTCTGTTTTCTCTCTTTCAGCCTCTTCTCTCTAAAAACATATAAACCATATGCTGAAAAGCCTCATGAAAGCCAATGCATTTATAGCATGCAAGATTCCTCAAATTTATGTATGACAGTTTCATAGTTAGCTCTCTCTGCATGAGTTAACTGAAAAAAATTAAGAACATCAAGAACCTAAGAACTACTGACTGCCAGAAATAAAGCTGCTTTCTGATGATCTGTCCCCTTGTTGGCCATTACAGTTTGTAGAGGCATGGCAAAGCCCTGTTTAACTTGTCTCCAGCTGTGCTTGCTGCAACCAGTAGTTTCATGGTGCAGTTTTTAAATGATCCCTTGTAACACTCAGGAATTTTTCTGAGGTTCACTTCATAGGTAGTAGCAGGTATTGGTCAGCAGATGGCCAGAATCAAGGCATCTACAGACTTCTGCTTCATTTGGCCCAGTGCATGATGCAGGAGCTGGTCCCACCAGAGCATTTTGGAGCCCTTTGGAAGTACTGCTTCCCACAGGGAAATACCCTGGTCAGTTAGACAGCAGCTGAGCTTGCTCTTCCACCAACTCCACAATGCTTTTCTCAGCTAAGGGTAGTAGGAAACAAACTGGGGATTGGCAGGGTACCCTGACAGCCAGGCTCCTGAGGCAAGTAAGGAAACCTCCGGTGTTAAAATTACACATCCTCTATGCTTCAGAAGATCCTCTTATGAAATCTGACTTCAACTACCTCTGCCTTGGCCTTATGCTTATTTATTTGTCTGAGTACTTATTATGGCTGGAGTAATACTGTATAAAGTTATGTTTTATGTTTGGGGTGATTTAAACTGTTTTGTTTTTCTGAAAGTTTTTTTGTTTAGTTTGGTTTGTCTTTTCCATTTAGATGTTGGATTATGTTATCAAATTATGTCCGAAAATAATCTTGTGACCTTTTTGGCTTTTCTAGTAGAAATGTCTCTTTATAATAAAATTTTAGTTGCTTTATGCTCTCCTTAGTTCAATCAGGTATTTTTGAACTCCTTTTGGCCCTAGAACTCATACAAGTTTAATTTTGGTGCATTTCAGTTCCTAGATTTTTCATTATTCAAATTACCTTCTTTGCAAGATAATTCTTCCTATTCAACTGAATACTAGGAGTGTCCCTATAACTAGCTGTGTTGGGTTTACATGGCAACATTTGGGTAGCAAGGGCGTTACAAGGGTGGCTTCCATGAGAAGATGTCAGAAGCTTCCACCGTGTCTGAAAGATCCATTGCCAGAAGGCTACAAGATGTACCCATGCTGTCTGTGGTTGAGCCCATCAACAACAGTGGTAGCACCCCTGTCATAGTATGTTTAAGGAGAAAAAAAACAAAACAAAACAAAACTGCACAATGGCAACTGCAGCAGGAAAAATGAGTGAGAATATGTGAGAGAAACAACTCTAGAAGACACCAAGGCCAGAGAAGAAGGAGTGTGAGGAGGTACTCCCAGCTCTGGAGTAGAGATTGTCCTGCAGTCCACAGTCAAGACCACAGTGAGGGAGATTGTCCCCCTCTGCAGTTCACAGAGGTTAATTGTGGGGCAGAGATCTACCTGCAGCCCATGGAGGACCCCATGCCAGAGCAGGTGGATGCCTGAGGAAGTTGTGACCTCAGGGGAAACCCACACTGGTGAAGACTCCTGGCAGAACCTGTGAGCCCATGGGAAGAGAGGACCCCACAGTGAAAGGTTTGCTGGCAGGACTTGTGACCTCATGGAGAGCCCATGTTGGAGCAGTCTGTTCCTGAAGGACTCCACCCTGTGGAAAGGTCCCACACTAGAGCAGTTTACGAAGAATTGCAGCCTTGTGGGAAAGACTCATTTTGGAGAAGTCCACAGAGGACTGTTTCCCATGGGAGGAACCCCACACTGGAGCAGAGTAAGAGTGTGAGGAGTCCTCCCCCTGAGGAGGGAGAAATAGCAGAGACAACATGTGAAGACCTGACCACAATCCCCATTCCCCATCCTTCTGCACCACTGCAGGTGGGAGGTAGAGAATTCAGGAGAGAAGCTGAGGCAGGGGAGAAGGGAAAGGTGGGGGAATGTGGTTTTTAAAGATTTTGGTTTATTTTTCATTACCTTATTCTGTGTTGATTGGTAATCAATTAAACTAATTTCCCCAATTTTAGTCTTCTTTCCATGTGATGGTAACTGGTGAGCACTCTCTCCCTGTCCTTATCTCTGTCAACCCATGAGCCTATCGTTATATTTTCCCTCCCCTGTCCAGCTGAGGAGGAAGAGTGATAGAGCAGCTTCGGTGGGCACCTGGCATTCAGCCAGGGTCAACCTACCACACTAGCATATGCATGTTACCATTACAGTGTACACTAATGGCAGTGTTAGTATATGTTGTTCTGCAGCCTCTGATGACAGCCAGACTTTGTAGAAACAGCGTTATCACTTAGTGAAATGTGTCACCAAGAAAAGGAAATAGGCCCACAAGCAGCAAGACTGCAGAGTCCATAGTTCCTCTATTCTTTTTTCTTCACACAAGACAAGAATTAATTTTGCTTAGTGATATACTTAGATCCACGTCAATCTGCTACAGTGTTGAGCAAGCACACTTTCATTACTCCATCATCCACTTTTCTTCCAAAGATACTTTTTATAGCCTTGAAAGCATAAAGTATCAAACTGTTGAGATTCTATCAAAGGCATAAAACACATAGACCTGTTTCATTGCAAGTGTCACATAATGATCTATGGAATTACATCAGAGATCAGCTTGGGTCTTTATGTCAATATGGTGATCTCATACTAGTTTTACCAGAACTAACATAAAATTGGTAGCCTGGTCTATGTTTTCATAAAACACAACTGCTTTAATCACTTTTATTAGATGTGTCCTCTAGCTTGTAGTACGCTATAGAGAAGTCATAGATAAGCAACATGTTGTTCTGCCTACACTTGGGCGTTATGTTAGCATTCTTTTCTTGTATTTGCCAACATATTTACATCTGTGCCTAAGATTCTTCATTAGAATTGGAAAAGGTCCTCTATAAAACAATTAGTAAAATAACTTCTTCATGGTTTAGTTTAATTTATTTTTGAAGGCATACTTTAACTAGTAATGTGATAACAAGCACATATGTGAAAGCATATTGAGACAGTATTTCACCACGAATATTTTAAGGTATGCAAGGAGTACTGGAATAGCCAAAATGGCACATATGCATATTATTCATACATCATAGTGTATGAATATTATATTTATATATAACATATTTATATATAACTTGAATTAATT
>JAAGNO010008555.1:31163-44496 GCA_033439905.1 Ceryle rudis | reverse complement strand
TGATGTTTGTTGTTGATTATGCTGCCTGCCACAGGGATACTTTGAAATCTAGTCTTTCATTCTAAAACCAGGTTTTGACCGGGTGTACGTGAAGGAAAATGTGAACAATACGAACTGGAAGTTGTGCGGCAGATGCTCACATATGCTCACACTCATCTCTTGCTGCAGAGGTGGGGAAATGTATGGAGCAGCTGTGCTGGATAACCAGTAGCAGGAAGATGACACCAGAAGTGAAGAGGGTGTGCTTTGAGAGCCAACACAAGCTCTGTGTGGTCAGGAGGGACAGCAAGTCCAGCATTGCTGCACGCAGCTCTTTCGAAAGCTGCCAGCCTGCGGACGGAATTAGGAGAATGCGAGAAGCGTGAAGATAACGCAGCATTGTTCACGTGCTCCTACTGACTTCAGGAAACTTCTTTGAGGCTGGCACCCTCCTACAACAAAGCCACTGCTAACCTTTAGAACTTATTTACCACTCCTCCAGCAAATGGAGACCACAACTTTCTGTGTGTCTTCTGCCAATAACAGAGCTGTTGTCTTTGCTAAGACCCCTCACAGGTTTGTGCTTGTTCTGCACGTTGAATCTCACCCATCGGGCACTTAGGTGTGTTAGAACAGACTCTCTCTCCTGCATATGCCAAGTCACTTGGTCATGCCATTTGTTGCAAGAGCTTGACTGCAGCTTGCTTTACTTTGGTATGATAAAATCTCTTCCTCTCCGATACGTACCTGCAACCCCCAGTGTGCTACAGGGTGGCAAGCTCTTTGTAAGAGACAAACTCAGATTTACAGCATGTGGTTTTATGGATAGCCTGTGATGTACGCAGAAAACAAACCCATTAAAGATACATATATCCGTAAACTATATGTAGCTAAGGAAAATTAAGCTATGTTATGCATACTACAATTTTTACTGTTTGCATTTAAAACCATTTGGACACAAAGCTCTGCTACTAAGCACTCCTTTAAGGCTACAAATAGAGGAAATAGGATTGCTAGAAAATCATGTAGCACTCTGGCATTCAGTGCCAATAGCACTGAAAACACTCAGGTGCTGCACGGGTACTCAATCTATTAGGTGTGCTTCTATGCCTCTAATCTTGTTGCAGTACAGATTAAGCTCTTGAAATGATTTTTTCTCCTTAAATAGAAGACCTCCTTAGCTTAACTTGGATTTGAGTGTTTATTTTCAGGACTTAGTAATAAATCAAAAATGATAGACGTTACAGTTCGGTGTAGACAGAGCAGTTCTCTTCTCCGCCAAAGCCATCTGCCGCTTTCCCATTAGTAGGCAAAAGAGGAATCCATCCTCTTCTGAGATTTCAGCATCTACTGTTCTGTTTCAGAGCTGTCCTCTCCAAGATGAGAGATGTTCCTCACAATCTTATTCCCTCTCCCCATCACACATCAGCATACATACCATTTATCAAGTAATCCAGCCTGGTATAATGTCTCTTCTGAAGAGATTCGTGTATTTTCTTCCCTGTCAGTGCAATAACTAGCAATAAGAATACCACCCCAAAAAGCAAAGCTGCTACAAGGCTGCTTTTCTCTCCCAGCTGAACGACACCTTTCCCTCTCAGAACATTCTCTGGCAGGTAGTTTTCTGAATCGGATGGGTCAAAACCCCGACGGTCATTTTGGGAAGCTGTAGGTGAATCACTAGTAGGTAGAACAAAACCTGAAAATGAGAGGCGAGTAACATGGCTGGTGTTGTTGGAAGAGGCAACTGTTGGCTCCGGAAGGATGGCTGCAGTTCTTAGTCCTGACGGGGTGGTGGCAAATCTGGAATTCGTGGTCGTCTGCTTGATTGTAGAAGTAGAAGCAGAAGTTGTGAGGCTGGAAAGAGGAATGCGAGTAACAGCAATGCTGGTGGCAAGGATACCAGGTTTAGCTCTAGTGATCACAGTAGGCGGAAAGGTAGCGGTGGTGGTGGTGGTGGTGTCAGTAGTAGGTTTAAGATCACCAGCAGGCAAAGAGGTTGTATGAGATTCCAGTCGGGTGGTACTTGTAGGCAGAGAACTAAAAGTAGTACTGCTGGGTTCAGGAACACTAGACTGAGTAGTGGGGAACAAAGCAGATGGCTTTCCCATTCGAACAGGAGAAGAGGTACTGGGAGGCAGGTTAATTACTTTCTTCCTTGGGATGGGGTCTAACCTCTCAGGATGGTTTGCCCTTTGAGAATCAGGAAAAACTGTATGAAATTCAGTGTTGTCTAAATGCTCGCCCACATGGTTCTGGAGTTCAGGTGCCTGATGGAAGACAGACTGTTGCAAAACAGCAGTATGGTTCTGATGGCCAGTCTGACTGTGAGAAATAAAGGCTCCAGCATCAGAAGACAAAGAATAACCACTTGAAGGAAAGTCTTCACTTTTGAAAGATGTGTCCTCTGAGCCACGGGTGCCTGGAAACAGAAGTTAAATACCAGTCTTTAATTATTAAATCTATTTTTGATTACCACAGGCTTACTCTATTTGTATTTCTTAGTAAGAGACATATACGGGGACTCCAGAGAGCAACGACTAATGAAACTGAGGCATCATGATCTTCCTTTATTTAAAATACACAGAGTGACTTTTAAATTCTGTGTGTGTCATAAGATCTGTCAGCCTCAAGCCCGGGCACATCAGACCCCGACTGCAGCTTCTTACAGAATTTACCTGTGCAGAGAGCTCATCCCAATCAATTTTTTGTACTCCAATAGCACACATGTAAGCATTTATTTAGAGGAGAAAAGCAGTGTGAGCAGGCCCACTGCCTTCAAACCATCTCAGTCTCTGTCTGTTAAGCAGAACCTCTCTTTGGTCAGATGCACACATTTCAACCTAGTCAAGAGGATGATACACTCCCCTTTCTTGTAATATCCAATCACCCTGTGATTGCTTGACCCTATTCAGTTTGCATACAAAGATGGCCTAATGATACAAGGTGTCAATAAAATCCCCATTTTATAGGCCATTTTATCCCCACAGTGATTTGTAGGAAAGACCTGAGCTCATATTGCCGTGCTAAAAGACACTGCTCCAAGAGTCGAAGTATTTGATGTGAAAACCTCCACAGACTATTTCTCCAGAAGTCCGTATGCTTTCCTTGCAAAGCCGGTGGGTGAGTGTTATTTAATAGAATTTGGAAGCAGGACAACAGTGTTATCTGACAGAAATTCCATACAAACGATATCCTATCAGCTCCCTGATTCTACACAGGTATTATAGAGACTTGGAAAGACTGGCTAATTGTTATCATTCAGATTTTTATAGAGAAATATAAATATGAAAATGTTATCATTCCATTTATAATGATATATATTACTATTCAGCTGCCACACAGCACATTTAAAAGGGAACATGCTCTCAAGTAGTTCTAACTCTCACTCATCTTTTTTTTTTTTTACAAAACCAAAGTTGTTTGTTAACTGCACTGGAATTGAAATGAATAACAAAAAGGCCATGACATTTTCTTTGTCACGTCTTTCTCAACTAGGAACCCTTATCTAGAGGAATGGATTTATTTCACTGTTATTATACATACAAAAAGCCTAGCTGGCTTTATATTTTCAAGCCTTTAGACTCTGTGAAAAAATGAAGTGGGGGAAAAAAAAAAAAAGAAAAAAACCCAACCAAACAAAAACCAACAAACCAAAAAACTGCCAGTGCTTTAAACAGCCTGGGTGGGGAACAGCACAGAGTACGCCCGCTGTGTTCAAGGGATGGGTGGAAGGAGCACAGGGAGGCTATTTGATGAGTCCCATACACGAGTCAAGCATCACTGCTACTCTTGGATTAATTAATATAACTGCATAAACTGTCCTCTACGTTTTTCAGCACCAAACATTGATTATGTAGCGTTTTTTGTCTCCATCTGAGGCTACAAGCTCACAGATGCAGCCGCCCAAAACTGAGACATGCAAGGTACAGCTCGGGTACTGGGATAGATACACCTGTTGGTAAGAAAGAACAAGGGCACTATACAAATCAATCTTTCAAAAGAGATTAGAAAACCAAAGCGGTCCTGCTGATATCTCAAATCCAATAAGCTGCATTAGAAATCAAACTTTTGGTTGCCACCCTTAAAATACAAATTAAACACCTCCTGAGTGTACTTTGCTAGAACCTGGGTGTCCTAGTGGGGTGGGAAATGCAAGTGCCACAAAGCACATGAAGAGCAGAAACCAGAAATGTTATTTCTTTTTTAGCAATAGCTCGTTGCACCCAGGATCAGGAAACGGTTTACTCCCCAAACCACAGAGTGTTTCCACTAGTCAGCAATCACAAGAATAATTAAACAAAGAAAAAAATCTTAATTACTAACATAGCATCACTATTTTAAGTTTCTTTATTACCAGTAGAGTATCTTTCCCCTTTTTAGTTTGGTTTTCAATGTGACCACAAATGAAAAAGCAACACTTGAAGTGTTTGTCAGAACCAACACTGCTCAGGTGCAACCTTTGAAAACTTATGAGGAACATAAGGTAAATAAGCCAGCATCATCTCTCCGTAATACAATGCTCCCAGAAGCTAAAACAAAAGCAAAATGCAAAAGGGATAGTATATGCAATCAAGTTGTTAACCAAGCACTACACTACATGCAGGATGAAAGCACAGGCACGATCGCATTTCTCATCTCTTTGTTTGAAACCCCTCTATTCTTCTAGAGGAGAAAGAGCTGGAGAAAAGAGGAGTTCTAATGATTACTTTAGAGGCAGGCAATTCATTTGTTGCACACTGGTTTTGCCCAATTCCTGCGTGATTGTGCTTACACAAAAATATTTGGTAACATTATATGAATAATCTTTCTACATATCCTGCTGTTGCTCCTTGCATAGTTCCTCTTGGAAAAGTTCTCTTTTTTCAGCAAGAGTTCAATCTCTGGAAATACGAAATTTCTGCTCTCTCGAGCGGCCACACTGAAACTACCTTGTGAACTCTTGGCAAGAGAACAGTCTTAATGATCAGTTACTTATCTGAGCTGTTCAAACAGGTCTGGTGCAACTCAATGTCAGTCAACAAGGAAAAATTGCTATTGAATAAAATCCCATAGCAGTGACAGCAAGAAAGTCCTGAGTGTGCAGCCCACATGCCACAGAGCTTTGTGTTTAGTCTGTTTGCATCTGCGCTTCGAGTTCCCTAAACTGAAAGCAGAAAATAATGATTACTACTCGGTAACATCACAGTGGTGCTTGCCCAACATTTGCTCAGTGTGTATATGGCAATTCTTCTCTGTACCATGGATACTTTGGCCACAGATGGCTACAAGGGCATCACGTTTCTGTTGCTCTCAGCGATCCTCTTCAGCATTATGTACAGGAAATTTTCTTTCTTGAATATAACAAGATGGAAGCGACTTCTTTTTGTTTTAAGCAAGGGAAAATTATAAGGAGTTCTGAATCTAATGTGGAGGAACTTCATAAGGGTCGGGATGTTATTCCAATCAGGAAGCTGAGCCCACCCAGGTGCTCACCACGCACCTGCCCATCCATCTTCCACAAACAGAAAAGCAGCCTTTTCAAAGGCTTAGCTTTAAGAATGGAAGTCCCAAACATTTTCTGGTCACTACTGAAAACTCGCTAGTGCGAGGACTGGGGGCTCTTACTGTCATTTACCTCCAGTTATCTTGTAGCTCACAAGTCCTGTTGTAGGTTTCATCGGACAAGCCTCTGTGCTCGGGCAGTAAAACAGGTAGCAGTTTGGAAGCGTGCTTGTCCTTTGAGCGTCAAAAATCATCAAATTACACTTCTTGTCTCCTGCAAAACACGGGAAATACATGTGTCAGCAATGAGAACTTTTATAGCAACTTGATAATAAGCTCTAGTTTGTTAATCTTTCTTCATTTGAGCAAGAGGAAAACTACTAACCTAGAACATTCCTACAGGAAGAACAGCCCAGGACTGCAAAAGAATAGCCCAGGGCCAATATGCAAAAGGTCACAAATTTCTCTTCCTGTACAGATGAACGTGGGGAAATAATGAGTCTAACCCCTCATCCTTCCCTCACCGTACCACACTGGCACCACTTTATAATAATTTCTCATGACAAATTCTGATACATCTAAAAAACTCCTCAATATACCCATGCAGAAGGAAATGATGTATACACACTTTTCCCCATCCCATCCTAGGAATCGCTAGGCTTGTTGCTGCTTGGAGGGTCACCTTTAACACTGTCTTTTGTGTACCTCCTACTGCTCCAAGAGCTTGATGCAAGCCAGGGGTGTCAGACTAAGGCAAGCAGGTCTCAGTAAGTAAGGTCTCAGACTCAGTTAAGCAGCACTCTCATGTCTGGCTAAAGTTAAACATAGCACAAAACATCGGTTACTCTGCAATGCATTTCCTGACTATAGCTTACGCATCTTAAGAGTATGAGGATCTATGAGGTTTTAACATTTAAAACCTACCACTGTTTCTTTGCTGCAGCTATTTTCCTGAAGGCGATGGGGTCTTGCATGAAGACCTAACACCCCACTTGGCAGAGCAGGAAAGCAGCCGCAAGCCCTTACTACTCGCACAGTGGATGAAAGAAAAGGGACCTTTGTGGCACTGAATAACGGAGAGCAGCACTTGGAATTCCACGCGAGGCCAGGCTTCAGAAGTTAATTCCCCAAGTGTTCCCACTGACAGAGCTGCCCGAAGAGGGGCCGGTTACCTGAGAGCTTCTCCCCCGAGCAACAGGCGCGAACGCAAGCCTCCGGCGTCGGGGCGTACACGGGCTCCGCGCCCCCGACGCCCTTGGGCACAGCTAGGTGTATATCGATGACGGTATTGTCCATTTTCTCCGCGGAGCACTCCTGGCTGAGGGACGGTCCGGCCATAGCGCAGGTGACCACCAGCAAGCAAACCGGCCACCGGCTGCGAGCGGCAGACATGGTCACTCCGCTGGGGTCTTCGCAGGGCTGGGGTGACGGCGGCTTCGGGGCGCTGCTTGCCACAAACGTAGCAGCCCCTCCTCCGACAGAAACCGGATTTCTCGGCGAGCTTTCAGAGTAGCCGGGGAAGCCGCCGCCGAGGTGCTTCCTCTGCTCCCGGGGCGGGGAAGCGTTTCTGAGGGGCACCTTCGGGCCGAAGGCAGCGGCGGGGCCGGGCTGGGCTCCGCTCCGGGGCCGGGGCACGAAGGGAGCGCAGGAGAACTGCGGCCGCTCCAGCCCGGCCGCACGTCCGGGAGGAGGGGCCGTTGGGGAGGCGGGTCCGGGCCGCCTGCCCGCCTGCCCTCCTGCCTGCCCCGCTGCCTGCCCCCCGGCCTCCCCCCCGCCAATTTTTTGCATCAGCGGTATTCCTTATTTGCAGAAAGCCCGGGGGATTTGGGGTTGCGCTCCTTCGCCCTCTCCCCTCCCTGCGTTTCTGTCTGGGTAAACTGGTAAGAGCCAGCCTGTCCCTGGTCACCTTGATGATGGTTTGAAACTGGTCCCGGTTCCCTACAAGCACATCTCGTTCGCCTTGGCAATGGGATTTCGCTGGGGTGCTGGTTTCGTTTGAAGGGACTGGGACTTATTTAAAGAGGAGGAAGAGGAAATCTTAGAGAGGGGGAAATTATCTTTCTATATTTGGAGGTGAAAATAAATCACAGCTCCTTTTTGCACAGCTACTTTTTTTTTTTTTTTTTTTTTTTTTTTTTTGGTGCGGCCTCCCCACGTAAGAAATACCTGTCATGAAGGCAAAGAAATCACCACATTAAGCCTGAATGCAGCCAAATGGAGCTTCTGAGAATTAATAGCAAAAGATTAACTTTTGTGTGTGTGTGTGTTACCAGCCAGCAGCAATCCTGCCAGGGGGTTGGAAGCATATAGAATAATATGGCAACATCTCTCCCTTACCACAAAATCACCAGGACTCAGGAAGGTGAAGGACAGATTGTACAGCCCAGGAGCAAAAAAAATGTGGAGGAAAAAGCTTTTGTGCCCCGCCTCTCCTTCTCCCCCCAGCTTGGAGTGTTCAAGGACCAGGTCACAGCGACTTCTGGTCCTCAGGACCATTTTACAGCAGCCTAAAATTTCTTCTCATAAGTGACAGAGCTGTGACTGGCTACAGAAACGTATCTGGGTGGCTGCATGGAGGCATGTCCTGCAACGGGAACATGTCCCGATGTCCTCCTTGTGCCAGCATCAGGTTGCTTGGGGTTGGAGCTGCTCTTCTGACTCCAGAGCATGAAGTTGTGGGGATGCTTTGAGGGCCAGGGCAGGAGTCAGGAGATGAAGGTAAATGGCTTCTCTCCCAGACTCTGAGTCTTGCCACACCAGATGAAAAATATGTCAAGATCATATTTTTATGAGAATTTTTCAAGGAAAGTTGAGTTTTGGACCCTATGCAGGGGTACCACTGTGGAGTCTGGCTTTGTCCAGCTCCAGAGGTACGTCCTTTGGCGGAGTCCCTAAGGAGGAGAGGACAACCCCCAGGACATGCCCACTGGTCCTTGGGGACTGAAGCTGCTCTGAAGCTACATTTTCACTGCAGCTGTTTGGTGTTAGCAGTTGCCATGGCACCAGTGCATCAACCAGAGGGAAAGGCAGAGTGAATGGTCCAGGCTGAGCCATGCCTGTGGCTGGCTCTGGGTGCGACCATTGCAGATGGGCTCCCACCACACTGTACAACTTTATTCCCAGGAGGGGATGGAGCTGAGTGGTTTGGGGCAAAATCTTTACAAAGGTATGTGTGCCTGGGGAGATTAATCAGAGGAACTGAGGGCAAAAGGGGATGCTGGGGCTTTGGAGGTCTTGAGGTTCTCACCACATTCAAGTGCTTTAATCAGACCTGGGTTAGAGTCCCTGGGCAGCTGGGCCAGGGTCTCTGCCCTGTGTAATATGGGTCAAACCACCCCAAACAGAGGAATTCATAGGTAGCGAGAAAGAGCTGAATGAGTGTCTGAACAGGGGCGCAGGTGGGAGACTGCTCCCCACCTATAAAACCAGGGTGACAACAGCCCTTTCCTTCCTGCCGTACCATCAGCCAACTGTTATTTTCTCATTTCGAAACAAAGGGAGAAAGTACTGAGACTTGGCTGACACCTTCCCCTCCCCACTGCTTTGCACGTGCCAGCCAAAGGAGCTGCGGTGCTCGTCTGTCTCTGAGCCCGTGCACTCAGCTGGGGCTGTCAGGGGTTCGCTGCCTTTGGGCACCCTTGGAAGCTGGGACCCACAGACACCTGCTCACAGAGCCTGCCTGGACTGCTCCGTGGTTGGACTGGTCATCCCTGTCGTGGTCCCCATGTCCAGGGGTTTGTGGCACAGCTGGCACAGCTCCATCTCCGATGCCCCACACCCAGCTCTCTGGGAAATGCATGGCTGGGAATCAGCACGTCAGGGGATGGAGCAGATCATCAGCTGGTGGCTCTCTGCTTGCCTGGAGCCAGCTGGTGACAGCAGCCCAGACCTCGCTCCAGCGGGGCAGAGGTCAGACCTCCTCAGCTTGCTAGACCTCCACTGAGCACTGGGAAGAGGCTGGAAAAGCACTCGGGGGAGCTCTGAGGTCCACTGCATGTGCTGAATTCATTAAAGGGGCTTAGAATAATAAAAACCCCCAAACCAACCCTCCACCTTTTGCATTTCCCTGCAGTGAAAGTAAAGTTGGCCTCTTTCATTTTCATTAACACCCATATCAGTTCAAAGTGACTAAATAAATGCTTAATTGTTCATTATACACCCTCTGCTGCTCTCGTCTGAAAGGGAGGCTTTATTTCCACGATTACTGGTTCCATCCCATTACAGAGGGAGAGAGCACTGAGAAATATAAGTGTGGATTTTAATAACCTTATATTTCAAACTCTCTGTTATTAAAAAAAAAAAATGTTTGCATTGCTGTGATGGGGGGAAGATTAAAAGGATTGCCATGGATTCCACTTAGGGAACATTGCTAATGATTTCAATAAATCACTTTAAATAAAAATCACAATCTCCACAATTCCACCCAAATGCCATTTGGCAGAGGGGTTGATTATGGGAGCAAAATGAATTTCAGAATTAGCTGCTTGTCCTAATGCAATTGGACAAATTAAATTTAGGGATATACAGATATCCAATGCCATAGCTCATGCAGAAGAAGGGTGCTCTGGCCCCTGGGAACAAGAACAAATAATTTTTTAGTAGGTCAAGAAAGGTCTTGTCCATCATGATGGACGTTGAGTGTTTGTTTCAGCTTTTTCCTTAGTATTTTTATTTTATGGCTTACTTTCTACATAGCTACAGTCAAAGCACTGCTGGTTATTTCCGTACAGGCAGGATCAGACTGACTACTGGGACATGGCTTTGATAGTGCTGGTGTCCATGCAGAGCTGAAAAACTGCTCTGATACATTGCAAGTGATGCCCTGAGTAGTCTGGTTTCTTGTCTGTGAATGGGAACACATCCCAGGGTTTCTACAGAAGGTGAAGCCTGAGGTTGTCCTACAGCCCAGCTGCTACGCCACGGCTGGAGGTCTGACCTTGCTCCCAGCTCCACCGCTGGCTGTGTGGCCTCCTTTGTGACACATAATGGATGTGAAGGCAACAGGCTGGGGATGTGGCAATATCTGCAAACTGAGCTGTAGGAGTGCAGGAATTCATTGGTGTGAAGTGTGTCATGGCATAGGAAGGCTTTGTTTCTTGCCCTGGTTGAGAGCCAGCCAGAAGTAGCCTGAGAATATCATCAGGAGGTGAAGCTCCAGCATGTCCACATCCACCTGTACTTTTGAGCACGACATTTATCTGCCCAAGGGTCATTTTTCAGTCTTAGGGTTTTTGTCTGTCTCTTCTGCCCTGGCTGCTGGCACTGTATCCTAATCCCCACCAAAGATGCCACCAAACCTCTTCAGT
The DNA here is from genome assembly GCA_033439905.1 of Ceryle rudis. Taxonomy (NCBI): domain Eukaryota; kingdom Metazoa; phylum Chordata; class Aves; order Coraciiformes; family Cerylidae; genus Ceryle; species Ceryle rudis. The sequence goes on along the minus strand of JAAGNO010008555.1, from coordinate 33,727 downwards.
AAAATAAGAAGCACAAGGATTTATGCCCTTATTTGGCACAAGATAAAATGGTCTTCACAGGACTTCTTCAAACCATTCAGATTTTAGCTCTGCAAGGTGACATCCACGTTCATATCCAGTGCCTGGCTTGTGGAGGCCGCACAGCTCGTGTCCCAGTCTCTGCAGCTTTCCCATGGATGAGGTGTGCTGACCTTCATTCACCCCTGGATGGTCGGATGCTCTTCCCTGTCTCCCTGTCTGGCCGTGCCCAGCTGCTGCCCTATGTCCTGGAGCAGCGACTTTTTTTCCAACCAAACTCCAGACCTGTTCCAAAGTTTTATCAGCAACCTTCCTGCATGACAAGAAGATGTGAAATAAAGGCTTAGCCTGGATTTCCATTCCTGGCATTCCTCTTGCCCAGCAATTTCTGCTTCAAAAAACCACAAACAAACAAGGAACAGCAGCAGGTTTTGGCAGATGAATCAGAGTGGGCTATCTTTATCTAGCTATATATAAAAACACCTTTTTAAAGAGATATGGCTTTTTTTTGGTGCTGTATTATTCATGTTCCCAAAGCTAAAGACAGTTAGATTATAATAATAATAAATAACATCATGAATGTGCCATATTAAGTGCAATGCCTAGGAAGTCTCTTCCCTCTCTGCTGCCTCTGGTAAACAAAGTGAGGTTTTAACTCTGTGTGCTCAGGGACAGCTTGGCTTATTCAGTGGATTTGAGAGGCTGAAGGCATGCAGAAAAAACCCCAGCAAGAAAAGCTTGCTTTGTGAAAGAAAGGGGAGCATTTCCCAGGCAAACAAACGCAGGCCAACAGGACTAATTGCAGTGGAGGTGAAGGTGGGAAGAGTGAATTACATGTTCTGTTTGCATCTCTAGAAAGTGCTGTTTGGCCATGAAACAGGTAAAAATAGCTGAAAATTCTTCGCAGGGGTTACCTGTGGGTAAATCTGATACACACGGGCAGAGCAGAACAGGAAGGCTTCATCCCAATAGGTGGAAAAGTGCTGTTTTCTTCCACGTCCCCTTCCACTCACAGCTTCAGTATCCTGAAATAGAGTGAGAAGGTGAGCCAGGCTGTTGGCATCCAACACCTCCCAGAGCCTCTCAAAGGGATCTGGAAGGAGAAGCTGGCAGTCTTTCCATTTTATGTCTTTGCCTCCATCTAAGCTGGATATGTTGAGCTAAATTAAAAAAGTCACCAGCTGTTTCTTTCATGCAAAATGCAGGAGGAACTTCATAGATGCAAACCCCGTCTGAGCCTTCAGAGAGTTTGGAAGGGCAGGACTGAAGGGTCCGTCCACCTGCTAACGCCTGGGCTCCACCAGGAACCTTTAGATGCCAACAGTGGTAGAGGTAAAGGTGCAGGTGAAGGAATTGAGCAAGGCAAATAGGAAAACTTACCTACTTCCCTGCTGTGCTTCCCTCATCACAGGTAGAGCTCCAGAAACAGAGACCTCCCCAAGCTCTAGTTCCCATTCCCTTACAGACACACGCGTAGGAGCGTGGAGCTCTGCTGTCTGTCCCTCGTAAAATCTTCACTCCAGTGTTTTCTCCTCCCAGAGCAGCCCCTACTTCAAACATGGGACCCGTAAAGTCATGCTGGTATTTCAGGTGTGGAAGAAGAGCTGAGTAGAGTTGAACATAGGAAATGCAGCTGGGTTGCCCCGCAGGTTACAAATACACTCTGTGACTCCTAATTAATCTGCCACCGCATCCGAGAGGTGATGCAGCGCTCGGTTCTGCATTGCAGGTTGTGCTTCAGCCGTGCCCTTTCCCCACCACCTCTCATAACCCTCACCCACTATTTCCCAGGCGCTCCTTCAGCACTGCACCCCCGAGCCATACGCTGCTGCCTGCTTGGGTTTTAACTGTGTCTGCACACTGTGCCTGTACTCACAGGTGGGAAACCAACCCCTGGGACCATGTCCCGGCCATCCCTGCCACATTAGGCATGGTGATGTTGAAGGAGATGATGACAGAGGGGGGACTGTGACTTTAGCTTGTGTTTGTCTTCTACTGGGCACCAGCAGATGCAGTGCCTGGAATGGAAGTGGGTAACTCTCCCTTTCCCGTGCTCCAAAGCAATGTGTGCAAATGGTGGATCACACATGAGAGCATCCAGCTGCCATAGGTACGTGGGTGCTGGAGTAGCGGAAAGATGTGGGCACAGCCCTTCTGGACTGAAGGTTGAAACTGGATGATAGCACCTTGTTTCTCTATTCAGGTCAGGCAAGATCAGCCAACTCTTCATGAACTGCAAGAGCCCTGAACTGAGTGACAGGAGCATGAAGAAGCTCTAGCCTGGACTGAGCCTTGCTGTGTCTCAGCAGGGACATTGCCTCAAGCACCCTGTGGTGCTCCAACTCCAACGGCAATGCTTCTCTTGTCAGCAGCAGATAGTTGTGATTGGCAGTGGCAGCAAACCGCTTGATTACTTTGGGACACGATAAACTCAGGAACAGAACCAGCAAAAGTCAAAACAAGTATGGAAACCACTTTTAACTCACCTGCAACTGGAGGCGTGGTTGCATCCCTTCCATCTGTTTATCTTGTGATGAAAGTGCTGC
>JAAGNO010008555.1:9963-31063 GCA_033439905.1 Ceryle rudis | reverse complement strand
TTTCTTTTATCAGGGAGAAGAGACAAAACTAAGGCAGATCCACTAAGTCCATGCACATTTGGACAACAGGTGAGAGATGGGGCAGCAGCCTCTCTGTTCATGGTGGTGCTGAGATTCAGTGAAATTTCACATGGACCTCTTCTCACCTTCTGAAGGTGGCTATGGGATCTGACCAGTGAGAGAGCACAGACGCTGAGATTTCTATCTCAAAACCAGTTCTGACTGTGGAGTTATCTCCAAGGAAAGGAAGCCTGACCCTAGCAGTCAGGGCTCGTAGGCCTATAGTTCCCGTCCTAGACTATACCTGTCTGCACTATTACACTATACAACTATTGCCTCTTCATGTCAACGAAGCCAAAGATTCCCCTTTAAATATCTGAATAATCTCTGCTCTTCTGCATATCTACCTCCCATTCCCAGACCTGCCTCCCCTGCCCCGAGGCGTGCTGTGCACTGACTTTCTGGCCTTAGATTTGTTTTGCTGTCATGTTTTGCCCGCACCAGCCTCTAGGCAGAGAGCAGACACGTGGCCCTTCATCCACCACTGCTGATGATTTATAACCTTGTCAACAGCTCCTGGGCTTCCAGTCACCGTATGGGTTAATGGCTGCTACCAGAAGACTTTGCAGTTTTAGGCTTTCTTTAACAAGTGTCCAACACGCACCTGAAATGCGAGTGGCTTTGCTTGCTTGTTCTTTTGTTCAGCTCAGTCCAGTGTCAAAGCCAAGAACAATACAGAGGAGGAATAGTAAAACACACAAAAGCCCTCTGCAAACTTCCCTGCAGGGCTCCAAAGCACAAGTGTATTTTTATTTTTCCCATGGCTTTCAGAGGGAAGCTGGGAACAGCATCCCTGTGGCACAGACAGGGAAGCTGAGGCACACAGCAGCTGAGCACCAGATCCAAGACTTACTCAAAACAGGGCCTAGATCCTCCTTGGTTTCCATTGGCTTTAATTCCCAGAAAGCCAGGTGAGATGCCCGGTTTGCTCACAATAATCAAGCTTTCTTAACCAAAACCAAGGCTGACACTTTGCTGAAGGAAAGAACTAGTACCGGGAGGGAAGGAAGCGTGGCAGTGGAGCCGAGCTGCCGAGCCTGTGTGAGGAGGGAGGGGGAAATAGAGAGATCTCATATCTGAGACCCCAGCGTTAATTCATATGTTGATGAATGCCATAAATTAGATTGCAATCAGCCTGCATTCTCCAGGGACTTATTCCATGTAACGAGGCAGAGCCGAGTCTGTTCCATATCCAGAGAACTTCTGGAGACTCCGAGCACGGTTCCTTCCTTCCCCACCCTCAATAAATAAATAACATTGGAAAAGAGGATGGTATTAGCTGTGAATGGATTTTAATTGAAGCAATGGTAAATTCATTTCATAATCTTTAATTAGCAGAGATGCTTGCCGGAAATGTAATTTACAGAAAACTTTCTCCTTTGCTTTGAAGTCTCTGGAAGGTCTTAGTGTTGGGGTTGAGAAGGGACTGTGGTCTCCGCAGTCTTGTAAATAATGCATGAAGGCCCAGGATGAAGGCACTTGTCTCTCAGGGTGAAGCAGACAGAACAGGCAAAAGGTCTCACAGCAGATTCAGGTCCTGTCTCCAGGCAAACCTCAGTCCAGCTTCTGGCTGCAGCAGAGAATCAGGCAGGAAAAAAATGATTAAAGTCAGATGCTGGCTGGGTTTGATGGTCCGAGTCTGTGGTTATCCACCCTTCACACACGCAGTCCCTCTCCAGCTCCTGACCTCATCTTGAACCTCACTGCTTTCTGCAAGCAACATCCCCTGTCCTCTTGTTTTACTCCGTCTCCTGAGATTCTATGGATCTCCTCCTCCTGCCGTCTTCCGTGAACTGTGGCCCACACAGGTCCCAGAGTTCATCTTCTGGTACAGCTGGCTTAGTGAAGGTGGGCTGGGGAGTTTTACAGAGCAGTGAAGAGAGTAGGCAACCACTGAAACCGCTCTTCCTTCAACATGTTCTCCACTGCAGGAAGATCTCTCACCTCAGGACATTTTCAAAGCAAATCACTTTGGGAACAGGACAGGTCATAAGGGATCATGAGAGAATTCTGGGAGCAAATGGTTGAACTGGAGACATCCAGAGGTTCCTTCCAGCCAATGTGCCTGTGAATCTCAGAAACAAAATTACCCTGTCTGGAGCTCCCAGTGAAAGAAATGGCTATGAGTCATGAGAGGTGATTAAGGACAGCTTTAGGTGCAGAGACTCAGAATAAAGTCAGTGCTTGCTTCTCTGCTTGTCTTCTCTCTGTTCATGCTCCACTTCTTGCCTGCTTATGGTGGGATGAAAGCAAGGTTCCTTTCATCTCAATTCCTAGTAGAGCTAGAGTCATCCCAGCAAAGGGAATGTGAGCTGGTTCCACTCCTGAAGTCTGTTGACATGTTGCTAAAAAAAACCCAATTACTAGGAAAGGAGGAAGAGAAAGAAAAGAGATTCTGCCTTTCCATGCTGAAAACTTTGTGGGGCGTAACTGAGAGAGCAAATCTACCTTGGCACATAACTGGTGCCAACTGGGAGGAATTAGCTTCACGTGAGAATCCCATGTTGGGTTTGTTAAGGCAGTCATGAGAAACCAAGTCCTTCTCTGGCAATCCAGGGGTACTTTGCGAGAAAGCTGGGGGGGGGGGGGGAATGTTCCCTGTGCACTTTAATCAAATAGGGTCTTCAGACTTGATTCCAACTGTCAGTAACACAACTCCCATGCCTCACTTTCCCCTGGAGAGAAAGGGAGTGGAACGGAATTGCTGGCTGTGTAGCACTTGGAGTGTGTGTTGTTGGAGAGGGGTAGACCTCAGTACCCCATGTCCACACACAAAGCCAGCCTCTGACCACCTGAGTGTGAGCACAGAGAGGTACCCAACGCTGGGGAGCCCAGTGGGGTCTGCACTCATGGGCTGCTCTCTGCAGGGAGATCTTGGTGGCCTTGGAGCACCCCTCGCAAGACCCAGGGACCGGGTGCTACAGGGGAGGTTGGATAGGTCCAGCCTTCCTCATTCCAGTAAATAAGAGGAATGAAGCAAAGCTGAAAAGAAACGCCTTTCTGGACACAGCAGGGAGCTCCTCTTTTCTTTCCCCTTCATTAAATACCTTGTTTTCCTCTAATGAAGGGGCCATCCAGAGCAATAATGAAACTCTTCTCACATCCCAGTGTTTCAAATGCCACTTCCCCTTCCCGTGCAGAGATGAACCCAGGCTTCAGCAGCTCTGAGGGTGGGCTCCTCACTGCTGCCTCACTGTTTCTCCAGCAAAATAAAAGCAAAATTAGTTCCCCACCAAGAACTGCAAAGCACCCATGCAGGGGGTTGTTTCGTTCATCCCTTCTCCCCTTACATCAATAAAGCCTCAATCTCCTTCCAGCTGGGCTGTGCCCTGTGCCGCCTTGCTGGAGAAGAGCAAGTGCTCCTGCAGGGCTTTAGGGCTGCCTTCTTCCCACATGGGCCACCCTGTCACCACTGTCCATGTTGCCCAGCAGGGAGTCACCACTGGAACCCAGATAAATCTGGCAGGTATGTGCCTTGTCTTAGGTGTTGGGTTCAGGTGTGTTTCTATGGGGTATATCATCATCAGAGGGTGCTTCAGGAGGCAAATGTGCCAGGTATCCCATCAGCTCTGGGCATCTGCCCCTCAGACCTTCTGGATTCTGCTCAAGGTGGGGCAGCGTCTCTGCTGTGGCGATGGGTGGGGATGGCAGCAGCTCCAGCAGTGACTGTGCAGACACAGCGGATGGCCTGTAAGTGTCTCCTCATCTATCATCAACGTGAAGTTCAATTACAGCCTGTTGGGGTTTTCTCGATTTGCCAGTTAATTAATAAAATCTGCATCGCAGATGAGTTCTATTTACATAAGAGCTGAAGGAGGCAAGTCTTCATCTTATTTAATAGCAGTGAATATTCAGATGTCAGATTAACTCATTGCTCTTGATGCCAAATTGTTATTTACTTGGTTGTGTTTTAAAGATATTCCGAATTTCCACTTTCTTATTGTGAAACAGAGGCAGTAACAGGATCTTTGTTTTCTTTAGCCCTGGTTATTTTATTGAAACAGTTTCCAAGAAGCTGCAAAATTGTTTCTGTGTGAAGGTAGGGCTCCCCGGCTAGAACAAGAGGAGCCTAAAGTGGCAATGACAAAGACCTATCACATCATGGACAGGGCAGAGCTGGAAGGGATGGATTGCTGCCCTGCCCTTATAACTAGGTGTTCCTGAAACCAAGCAAGCAGTAGATCTGATACAGACACGAGCAAGTACTTTTTCACACGAGGTGCAATTGTGTTGCCCACTTTGTTGCCACAGGACGCTGTGGAGGTTGGCGTGAGTTCAGGGAGGGATTCAGCTAAGTGTTGGTGGGTGTTAAATCCCACGAGCTGGGTATGGCTTCTAGCTGTTGAAGGTGCTTGAACCACAGATCTCCAAAGCTGGGAAAGCGGGGCCAAGGCCACTTTGTATGTGCCGTGGTTTTGCTGATTTTTATGCACCTGCTACAGCCACTGAACAGGCTGGGTGGGCCACTGGTCTAAACCCATAAAGCCATTCCTACAGCAGTTTAGATGATCATTTGGAGAAGAGGCAATACAGATCTCTTTGCTTCTACAGCTGGTGGGAATCATTGAATGGCTTAGGCTGGAAGGGACCTTAGAGATCATCTCATCCAACCTCCCCGCCATGGGCAGGGACGCCTCTCAACTAGACCAGGTTGCTCAGAGCCTCATCCAACCTGGCCTTGAACACCTCCAGGGAGGGGCAGCCACAGCCCCTCTGGGCAATCTAGTCCAGAGTCTCACCACCCTCGTACTCAAGAGGTTTTTCCTAAGATCCAATCTAAACCTATTTTCCCTCAGTTTAAAACCATTTCTCCTCATCCTATTGCTGGACACTCTTGTTAAGAGTCCCTCTCCAGCCTTCCTGTAGGGTCCTCTACACTACTGGAATCACACAGATGTGGCTGAGAAGGCTGATATGTCAGGAAGTCTTGAATGACAGTGGGGTTTTTATCGGCCTTTGAAGGTGTCATGAACATTTTAAGGCAACGATGCCACAGGCCAGTCTAGCATGTAGAGTAACATAGCACAGGAGAGAGCTTCCCTTTGGATATAATTCACATCTGACCTTTCTTATTCAGTGCCTCAACATTGTCCTTGTCTGATGAGCTTCTTGGAGGACTGAAGAATTAAGAGGCTGTGGAGGTGCCAAAAGAAATCAGGGAATATGATTGGGAAGGAAACCTGGGAAATGAACCTTGCTTTTTAATCAACGTACCAAGCAAAGCAGGGCTAATCAGCATTAATCAAGTAGAGCACTGTTGTTAGGTGGAGGCCCTGAGTTAGAATAGGGGGATCTACTAATGACCAAGCAGAAGCAGGAGAGTTCTTCCAGCTAGAATTCCCTTGCCCAGGACAGTGATTGATCTGCCAAATGTATATTGATCTGCTTTCCCAACTGCACACCAGCTCGGGCTCTGCAATCATTTCTCCTTTTTGCAACTGAAGTGCCTGGTGGGCTCCCCTGAAAGTGAGTCACATGGCAGCAACCACAAGCCAGGCAATAAAACAGCATCCAGTGGGAGCGAGGCAGTTTTGTTTTCATTATTCAGCCAGCATGTGGGTGTGCATGGCTCTGCCCTAGCAGCAGCTGTCATCTCACAGGCAGAAATCTGCACCCTGTGAGAGCGGGAATTCCCTCGGAGAGCAGCCACCACCCCACAGAGATGCCCCGTAAGCTCTGCAGGTGGTGTGGGGGAGTCTGAACATAGGGATGCTGAAACCAATTCCCCGGGAAGTGCCTTCATCTCAGCTCTTCCTAAGCCCAAGCTGAACACCTGCAACCTGAGCTACAGTTAAACAGTGTGGATGGAAAGGAACGGGTCATGTTGGTCTGCTCTTACCCCCACAGGGTAGAGGTTGCCCCAGAAGGGTCGAGGTGGACATGTCTACACTAGTACTTAAGAGAGCCAGGACACTCCCACACTGGTCTGGCTCTATCCTTAACATGCTCCCTACCACTGCTTTGGTCCATGCCAATGAACACCCTTCTGGGCAGTGACTGAGTGTAGCTATGGGGATGGGCAGGCCAGAACCTGCTCCCATATAGCAGTATGGATGAAGCCACTTGGCTCTGAGCAGAAGAGCTTTGGCTAGACCCACAGGTGTGGGCTGTACCATGGCTGCCTGCCAGCAACCAGAAACAGACCTGTTTTATTTGAGTAGCTGAGTGAAATCAAGGGGCTGTTGTGCTGAGTACTGTCCTTCTACATAGTGCGAGTCATTCCCAATTGAAACGCGGGTGATAGAGGTGGAGAAACTGAGGCAGAAACCAGTTGAAGGGCCTGCCTGGGGTCAATGCCAGAGGTATAAGCTCCATTTTCCTAGAAGACGTTAGGTACCTCTCCACACCTAACAGGAGCCTCCAGTAATGGATTTCACCTTCTGAGGTCACATCCCATGCTGGCTTTCAGCAAGTGACATGGGTGCTGCCTCTGCCACTCTCACAATTAATTATCTACAGATGATTACTCTCTGTGCCATTAAGCCTGGGTGTGCAGGTGACAACATGGAGGCTGAGCTCAGCAGGGGGAATGAGACTTGCTCTGCTTTCTGGATGAGGCAGCTGTATTTCTTGGAGTCCTTGTTTCATTCCACCAGCCAAATCCTCCCCCTTCCTTGCCGTCCATGATGTTCGAAGTGTCAGGCATGAAAGCAAAGAGAAGTCAATCAGATGTGTGAGGGACTATTGGAGATAATTGCCAGTGTGTCTCCCAGAGAGTTTTCCCTGCTCAGCTGGGTCAGCTGGGGAGGGGAACATCATAAAAGTGATGCCACCAACTTCTCTGTGATCTTTTCTTCCTTCTGAGCAGAAATGGGCTGAGAAACAGCATCCGAAGAAGCCATGAAAAAAACCCCAGCTGGTCTTGAAGGAGTTGGGCAGATGGGCCCATCGCCTGCCAGAGAGAAAGGGAAGGTTGCGTGGGCAGTGTGGACAGCTATGAATGTGCTCAGGAGGCTTTTGCAAGGAAGTTATGGAGAAGTAAGAGTCAAGCTCTTTGCAGTAGAACATAGTGGGAGAATAAGCAGCAATGGACCTCTTCTGGAACAAGAGAGGGTCAGGTTCCTTATATGTATCTCCTCCTTGTATGGCATAGGTTTTCCCCCATGAAGACAGTCAAGCTAGTGGGACAGGTGCCCAGAAGGGCTGCGCAGTCTCTGTCCTTGGAGGATTTTAAGATCTGAGTGGACAAACAGCCTGGTCTGGAGGACAGCAGGTTGGGCTTAGAGACCTCCTGAATTCCCTTTCAACTTGAGTTATCCCATGACTCCAGGAACACATCCTTCTCAGGGACAGAGGCAACCTCTCTACCTCCACTTTCCCTCTGTCCCCCCAGAGTTCTTTCTGGGAAGCTCCATGTTGCAGTATGGGAATTTCTCAGATAGCTTTCCAGGAATTTCATTCTACACTTCTAGGATTGTCCCCCCAGGTGCTTTCCAGGAATTTCACCTGTTGTTTTCTACAAACTCCCCTGTTGGTTCCTAGGCATTTCCCCACAGCTGTTTCTTCCCAGGAATCTCCCCTCTGCTTTCTAAGAATGTCCAAGGATGTTTCCCAGGAATCTTCCCCTTCCTGGAATTTCTCTGGATCTTTTTTGAATTTTCCCAGGATGCTTCCCAGGAATTTCTCAGGTTTCTTCCAAGGAATATCTCAGAATGATTTCTAGGAATTCTCATGTTACTTTCCAGGATTTTTCAAGGTTTTTCCTAGAAATTTCCACATTGTTTACTTGAAATCTCCCCCTTTCTTCCCAGGAATGTCCCGTGTTGCTTTCAAGCCATTTCTCGCGTTGCTTTCTAGGCAAGTCCTAGGGTGCTTATCAGGAACCTTGAAAATGTTTTCTTGGAATTTTCTAGGATTCTTTGTAGGAATACTTCTTTTCTTGATAAAAAATTCTTTGCTTTCTGGAATTTTATGCCACTTTCCAGGATTTTGCCAAGATGCTCTCCAGGAATCCTACAAACCTTCTTTTACTAGACCCCTTCTCCCTTCATGCAAGTCTTTTTGAGGCTGTTTTCCCCATACTGGCATAGGGAAGTAACTGAGGTGGCTCCACAGAGGCATCTTACCTTTTGTTTTTTCTCTCCTGACTGTCGGGTGGAAGTGTGCTTGTTACAGCAGCCCTGGGGACTACTTAGGTGCTGTGTTCTTGTGACTGCTGTCTGTGGAAACCTCACAGATACAGGTTTCCTTCTGCTACTGCTGCCTTTGAGACTTTCTCCACCTCCCTTCCTAAGCAAACACTTGTCTGCTGCTTGCTCAGGGATCTGACCATGCCTGGAGCCACTTGCAATAACTCGGGTGTCAAAGCATCATTTGTTGAAGCAGTGCTTAGGCCTCCAAGCTGCTGTTGTGAAGAGCAGCAATGTCTTCTGTTCTGCCTTAGCAATAAAAACAGTGCTGAGGTTGTTTCTCTTCTGCCACACAGAGCAGAGGTGGTTGCTTAACACTCCAGTCGTGTCCAAGCTGCCCAGGTAGAGTGGTCATAAAGCATGCTGGAGAAGGCACCTGGATCAGCAGCACAAATGATGTGGAAACCACCAGTTCCTGTGCAATATGGACCCATTAATCTCCTAAGAAGGTAATGTTTGCACGTAATGCCTGGAGATGAAAGATGGGCTGGAGATTTTAAGCCATTAGTGAAATCCTGGTGCTATGAAAGGCAACAGCAAAAGCCAGTGAGCTATCCAGAACTGGTCCTATAGTTTCAAACCTTTGATGTGATGGTGATTTAGTGAGTGACCTTGGGTGCGACTTTGGTTTCCCACCAGGTTTGGGCCGTGACTGAAATGGTGAGGGCAGCCGTGCCTTTCTCTCTCCTTGTCTCTGTGTCAGAAGTGGAGCAGATCTATTGAAGCTGAAACCTTTTGCAGGTAAAAAAAGAACAGCTTTGAGAAATGTCTCAGTTAAAAACCAGCCCTCCAATTCTTGAAAAGTTCCACTTTGACAACTAAGATTTTTTAGTATCCGAATTTGAAACACCCTTGTTCTGCAATTTAAACTGATTATTAACAGCATGTTCAAAAGAGACTGAAACAAAGCATTTTAATTGGCCCAAGCCAGGTGGTTTTCAATTAGTTTTGTTTCATTTTTAATTCACAGAAACTTGAGATTTTGATCTTTTGTCTTCTGCTGGAACAGAAAAGAAAAAAAGAAATCTCCAGAAGCTTTGTGCGGTAAACCTTTCCCCCACACTTCTCCTAGCACTTTATCTTGGAAGAAATGCTCACGTCTTTGTGTCTTTGCCTGTTGGTGGGCCCACTAAACCTCCCTCTCTTCCAGGTAAGTAAGACTTGCAGCTCTCAGCTGGGTGTTGTCTTGCAAGCAAATACACTCAGCTGTGAGCTGGGGAGGCTGAGGCACGAGCACACACTTGTATCGGCTGCTCTTGTTGGTAGGTAACATCTCCCAGTGTAGAAGGCAGGTACGTGGGAGCAGTGAAATCCTGACAGGTTCCTGACCTGGATTTCTAAGGTTGTTGTTGGTGTTTCCTCCATGGGAAAAGAGATGAAAGGCTGTATTACCCCTCCTCCCTGAACAGGCATGTCTAGGCTCTCCGTGATGCTCATGCATGAGAGAGTGCTGAGTCTCAGACCCTTTGGCGGTGCTCCCTGTGAAGCAGGACCAGATGACCTTTTGTTGTACTCATCCAAGTGTGTGCAGGGCAGCTCTCGAGGCGAGCATGACAGATGTAAATATGCAGCTCATTTGAATGCTGGGCCTTCCTTGATGAAGGAAAGCACTCAGGCGTGTTTAAGGGGGGGCTATTTGTTATCCTCAGTCCTCATTGAGCTTTCCAATTAGCCAGAGAGTGTGTGATGGAAGGACCTTCTGTTAAAGCAGTCACGCAAGCTCTGTGCTGTCCTACACCTGCCTGCTGTGGGGTGGCACAAGAACCAGTTCTTTCCAGGGAGGAAAATTGCCTAGTACTCTGGAGAGAAAGCCCATCGGCCCCAGCATCTTGACAGACGCTTGACTAATGAAAGTCTGGTTGGTAGAGCAGGGTCTGGTACAGGTGGCTTGTGCTGGAGTGTCAGGTGAGCTGGGTCACTGCAGCAGGTGGCTTTCTGGTTCACCGAGCAGCTCATCTTATCGTCGCGCTGGAATATTCACTGGGGAAGACCAGGTGGGACTATTCTTTGACTGGTGGGTTTCCACGTGGCATTCGCAGAGGAGATTCAAACAGGACTTTGACTTAATATTGGGCACAAGGGCTGGTGTAGCAGGTTTGTCAACATGCTAAATTTCTACTAAGACCATCCAGAATCTATTTAACATAATTTGGCATTTCATAACTCTTAAAATTCTCTCCTATGGTTCTCTTAATGGCATGCAAACCACAGACTTTGGAATGAGGAAAAATAATTAAAAAAAAAAGGGGCAAGTTAACAACCTTTTAATAAAAATTATACACGGGGCTTCATGACAAAGGGAGGTGTTCATTTCCCAACTGCCTCGCTTAATATGGAAATAAAGGGCAATCAATCAGAGCCCGTCATACCCGCAGTGCAGAGCAAGAAAAGACCAGGCTGACGGTGTGGGGGAAGACACAGCAGAAAGAGGCAGCTCTAAATATTTCATTTTAATATTCTCCCCCTGTAGCACTTCTTTGCCTTTTATGTAGTGCCTCCTTTCTTCCAGGTTTGCTCAGAAAACTGGCACTCGCCAGAGGATATGCAGCCAGCTGTTGGGGGGCTGTGGTGGACATGGAAGCCTGCAGCTTGTGAACTAGGAGTTGACAGTCAGAGACCTGGGAGCAGGACCCCTGTCACAGTAGAAATTAGTGGTCCTCATGAGTCTGGTTCTTCACCTGAGACCAAAGCACCCTGGCCCTAGGAGACCTGACCCCTAAACCTCAAGGGTTTTGTTGTAGAAGCAGAGATTTGTATTTCATCAGTTGCCTTCAGAGAGTTTTTTTTGTGGTTTTGGGATCCCCCTGTGTGGGGGCAACTTATGTTTTCCAGCCTTCGGCGTCCCCAAAGGGAAGTTTCCAAACCAAATGATAAAGACAACCAAACAATTCCAGCAACACTCATGTTGATATGATTGTGCTTTTCGGTACCTCCATGCTGGGGGTAGAACCGTAGGCCAGTCAAGGGACAGAGGTGACAGTGCTTAGCAGAAGCTTGACATCAATTTAAGTAATGAGATTATCTGGGGATGAAGTGGGAGAGGTGAATGACAGGGCAGGAATGAAGAGGGAGAAGGAGGGATGTGTGCTGTCCAAGGGGAAACCTATCCCCAGGGATGGGCTACACCTCAAGACAGGGCACCTGTCCTGGCCTCACCCAGCTTCTCAGTGCTGCTTTGGGTCCATCTTTCAGACTCCCTCCCTGCCAAGTGACCTGCTGGCAGGGAAATTCTTTGCAACAGGACCAGAGAAGCACTGGAATGCTCTAAAATTGTCTCCTAGAGGCTGTGAGATATGGTTGCAGTCTTGGAAAGACACACGTCCCATGGTCCCTTTTCCTCTCTGCCACTGACAGCCCGTGTGACCTCTAGAAACTCACTTGCCTTTTTCTGCATCTTGATTTCCCTGTCTGAAAAATAGTGCTGATTACTCCCCTTCCCTCTGCTTTCCTAACCGGTTTCCACCATTTTTCAAGAAGGCTTCTTTGGCAGAGGAAATAAAGACTTTTTTTGACTGTATGACAGCATCAGGGCAAAGTTTATCTAAGGAGGCTAGGAGCAGGATGACAGGCAGACAGCTGAGCAGAAGCAGGTCAGAGTTTCAAGCTATGGATGATCCTGGACGTTTTTTTTTCCTCCCCTATTCCTTAGTCCTGGCTATTAGTTCTTCCACCTGACACAGATGATTATTTCCAGATATCACAGTCATTTGGAAAAGGAACGAAATAGTTCCATCAGACAGGGATGAGGTTTGTTCTCCTGAGAGAACAACCAACAGTGCAGAAAACAGTGCAGCCAACTCAGTGGGTTCAAGCAGGATGAGAATAACAGGGAGTGAGATGGCACGGGGTGAGTTCAGAGGACTTGCTGCTGGTTGCCTGGATGCTGCTTTATGCCTGGATGCCCAGCTCACATCCAACTTCAAAACCTCCTGCTGCTGCCTGCTAATAGCATTGCTCCCACAGCTTTTGTCAAGTCCGGTGCATTAGCTCTGAGGATGAGAAGATCTTTGTGTCGGGGGTGATGTTTAGTGATGATTATTTATTTTTTTTTTGAAGGTGATTGTGATGTTCTGACTCTGGCTGGATGCCAGGTGCCCACCCAGCTGCCCTATCAGTTCCCCTCCCTCTCTGCAGGACCAGGGGGAAGAAAATAAGATGAAACTTGTGGGTTAAGACAATGGCAGTTTAATGAAAAGCAAAGGCCCCCGCTTGAAGCAGGGATGCTGCTGACAGAGCAGGGCAGCCCTGGCCTCCCCCCTGCCTGGGGAAGCAGAGGTGCAGCGAGGGTGAGACCAAGCGGGTGAGAGGCTCAGGGAAGGGGAGATCCAGACAGTCTGGAAAGTCGAGATCCAGAGAGTGGGAAGCCCATGGAGTGGGAAAGCGGGAGACCAGGGGGTTGGGAGGCTCAGGAGGTCAGAGGTCCATGGAGGCCGAGAAAGCAGAGGCCCAGTGAGAGGGAGGGCCAGCAAATGGCGGGATGGGGCAGAGGCACAGGGTGTGGGAAGCACAAAGTGTGGGAGGCCCAGGAAAGTGGGAGGCATAAGAAACTGAGGCCCAGGGAGTGGGAGGCCAACGGAACAGGGCACTGACTGAGGGGACTGAGGCGCTGTGAACAGAGGCACAGGAACAGGTCAGGCCTGGTGTGCAGGAAGCCAAGAGAGTGAGATGCTATGGAAGCCTTTTGATCTGCAAGATATTTTTTGTTGTGATTTGATTTGGTTTTGGATGTGTGTGTGTTTTGTTTGTTTGTTTGTTTGTTTTCTTTGAAAAAGATTTGATTTGTTTTTTTCCTTTCCCCATGGTTCAAAAACTCTCCCACAAAGTGCCTTTTAGAAATACCACCTTGGGCTCTTTCCAAACCTGCACTTCTTCCCTGCACCATGAAACCAAGGCAGAAGAGGTCCCTTTTGTGGAGGAGGCTGATCCATAATGAGGTCCCATAGCGATGTGGTGCTGGGGTGTTGGACCTGCTGGGGACACCTCACAGGATCCCTGCAGACCCTGCAGCAAGCTGTGGGCTAGCACAGGCTGAAATCTGCAGCATTGCTGGTCACCGGGACAGGCAGATGGGGTACGACCCTGTACTCCTACTCTTTCAGGTGCTATCTTCTCTCTTCTCTCTTTTTTTCCTTAAGTATCTCAAAGGACAAGCAATTAAGGTGCATGGGGCCAGTGCAGAATTCCCCTGTAGTACCCGTGTTCCTAATTAGTTATCTAAATACATAACAAAGTGTCACAGCAGTACTATGGATCTAGGTGACCTTTCAAGTTGTAGAGCATACTTCTTAAATGCCAAACTGCCTGAAAAAAACCATGCAGAACTTGATTTTTCTCGACTCTTCTCTATTATATGGGTTTTCTGAGGGATGGTGTTGAAGAAGCTGCCTCACCAGAGCAAGGGCAGTCAGGAATGTATAGGGGGTTGGATGAAGCATAACTAGAATTTGTCTTCCAGTGAAATCTAGTTTGAAGTGATGACTAAGCAAAGAACTGGCGGGTGATGTGACTTCTGCACAGCTCCTCACGGCCATTTTGAAAATGGTGAGGTGTTCACCGATAACAGGGATGGTTCCACACTACTTTTGATCTAGTTGTGGGGACCTTCTGCTGAGGCATCTGGGTGTAAACTCGACTTAAGCTCAACCCCTTCTGTATGACACTGAACAGTTCCTGGAGACATGGATAACAGACCAGCAGAAACTTCTACATAGACAGGCAAAGAATTTTCATAACTGAGAAGCTTCTGAAGATCTGCTCTTGAGGGTCATCCCCATCACAGTCCTGAGAGCTTTGATCTGGCTCTGGGAAGGTCAGTAAATCCCAAAGTCCTATAGACTCCTCTTGGCTGCCTTTGAGCACTGCTGGGAACAAGCCAAGTCCACCCACAACAGGTTGTGTGTAAGAACATCCTTGTGATAGAGCAGGGTGTGGTGGTGGGCAGACATGTCTCCAGCTGGGATGGCAGACCACCACAGATTATAGCTCCCAAAATTAGTTCTCTAAGACAAAAAATGCAGCGTCTTCATCAGGACAACAAAGTATGTATCCAAAGAACCATCTTGGACTCCAAGGATTTGATGTCACATTCGTTTGGTTCTTATTTTCCATCTTATATAAGGGGGGGAGGGAAATGGTGTTTCCTGGAAGAGAGACACTGAGTCAGTGATCATACAGGGGAGAAGAGATCTGCCCTGCTGGTGTTCCAGCTGAAGCCCTGCTCCAGGGACGGGGTCTCGTGGTCCCCTGAGGTCTGGACCTCTGTGTGGATTAGCGATGCCAGGCAGATACAGCCCAGTTGTCAGAGAAACCCAGCAGATTCCTGAATGAGTGCATCAAAACGAACAGAGCCCCGAGCCTCTGTCATCACACGTAACACCAAGAGGCATGGAGAAACCATGGCCACAGGCCAGTGGGAGCCTGGCCACAGCTCCAGGCTAAGCAGTACCTCGTTCCTTCAGGGGAGGAACAAGGGGTGACTGCCCGTGGTGAAAAGGGCCAGCAGGGAAGCCACACAGAGCCAGTCTATCCACAAAGCTGTAACGCAGCTTAGTGGTGTGATCCTAAAATAGTCTGCTTGCCCAGAGAGAAATCCTCTCTAATTCACCCTGTATGTTTATTTAAGGAGACACTAATTTCCTTCAGTCCAGCTTCCCTGGCTTCAGTGACCGACTAATCACCTGTCAAGTGGCTTAGGCAGTGACAGACCGGAGGAGGGAGCACAGAGCAATGAGGAATCGTTGCTCCAGGTGATTTTTAATATCCAGGAGGCAGTGGCAGACAGGAAAGTGATGGGAAAGTGTGGACACCGGCAACACATCTGCCAAGAGCTACGTGTCCTGCAGGCAGACAGATGGGCTTTTCAGTATGTTTCAACATGAGAGTAACCTGCAATATAGTGTGGGAGACAAGCACCAAAGGGTGAAAATCTCTCCAAGAGGGACAAGAGACAGCAGTGTCCCTGCAGTCAAGTGGGGCTCAAATAGGCTGCTGATAAAGAGGGATTGGCAGGAATTTGGCTTCATGCAGCCTGGACCATCACAAATTTTAGCCCGTTTGTCTAAGGAGGGTGAGGATGAACACTTGGCAGTGCTTGTGGACTGTGGTGTCCCTGCCCTGTCTGGGGACATCCCTGGTGACAGAGGTTAGCAGGAAGGGGTTTTCAGAGTGTGAAGGTCTGTTCATGTACATTGAGGTTTCCTGTTAGTGGGACACTCTTTTTCATAGCCAGCAAAAGGACTGGGAGTAGCTTCATCACACATGGGCTCAGCAGTACCTTATCTTCCTGCGGTCGTTTGGGAGCTTTGCTCCAGTCTGCAGGTCTGGATGGCTTTGAGGGTCTTGCCCTCTGGGCTCCAATTCTGAGCTGGTGGTGCAGTGCAAGCTGCTGTTCCCAGAGACCGGTCCTGCTTCTCTGACCTGTAGCCTCAGCAGTGAAGGCAAAGTTCCTCAGATATTCCCTAGACAGAGACTCCGTTTGCTGCTCCAGCACAGCAGATACGCAGTGCTGTGTCTGTACAGGCTGCATGCATTGATTCTGAGTGCAGCTGAGAGATGGTACTGCCCTGAATTCCCAAATGTTTTATTTCAAACAGTGGCTAAACCACAAAGATTCTCCAGTTACTCATTGCCATGACCTCCCATGGGTTGAATTTGCCTGGAAATTGTCAGCATGACCCGTCCTATTGATGAATTATTCCAGAAATAACACAACCCCCTGTTGTTTTTGTGGGGTTTTTGTTTGTTTCTTTGTTTGGTTTTGGTTGGTTGGTTTGTTTTTTTAAATGACCACCTCAGTTGCTACCACAACCCTGGGAGATGGTGGTGATAATTTCTTTCTTTTTCCCTTCCCAACCAGCCAGGTAAAGATGCTCAGATTTCAGGGCTGAGTGTATCTTGGAAACAAATTTTCTGTTTCATTACCCCACTCAGCACCTCTGAGCAGGTACAATAAGAAGTGAATTCTTCCCTCCCTTTTATTGCTGGTTGGCGATAAGCTATTAACAGAAAAAAGATCTGGAAACACCCTCTGATACTTTAGATTTATTTTTACTTGTCTCTCTGGGCCTGATTTAACATTTTGTCCCTGGGGCTGTCAATGGACCTGTCGCCAGCACCCTGCTCTGCCCCGTGAGGGCCACCTCTGCTCCCAGCTTGTTTGCCTTCAGGAGCAGCCCTGTTCTTGCTGCTTTCTGACACCCAGCCTGCTTTTGTTTCTAACCGAATTGTGATTGGAAAATGCACAAATACAAATGTTAGCTTAAGTCTTTGCTGAAGAGATTAAGTGTCCTTCCACCTTCTCTTTTTTGATGGATTTTATCCCATTACCTGATATAGCTCCAGCTAAGCCCCTTTTGCCAGTTAAATGGGTACTGTCCTGCCCCTCCCTTGGGAGCAGGAGCCGGGCTTTCACCTCCAAAGCTGGTTATGCTCCTTCTGGAGCTGAAAGAACAAGGGGGTTTCTATCTCCCTCCTGTATGAAGTGTGGGGCAGGGCCAGCCAGAGGGGTCATTGTGTCCCTGGTCTGAAGGGTGTGGGTGTGTGCGTGGGCTTGCAGTATGTGGAAGTGTCTCAAAGCCACAGAGGTCATGACTCCCAACCCTCCTATTTGCTCCACTGAGCCTTAGGCTGGGACCGAAGATTGCAGCTGGGGCTTGCTCATTGCCACACGCCCTCCCCAAGGCTATGGAGCATTACCCTGGCCCAAAGGGCTGTGGACCCCCTAAGGCAGGGGAAGAAGGTTATGGGCTGATCTCTACAGCTTTTGCACAAATTTTCTTCCTCTATCCCACAACTTGGTAGGCTTAGAGGAGTTGGTGCCATGCTGTGTTTCAGGAGAGAGATCACTGAAACACAGATCCTCCTCTTCTGCCCGGGGAGATCACTTTCTGAGTTGCCACCCCACAGTGCACTCGGGTGTAGCTGTCATCAGGGCCTCTTTATGCTTCCACACACTTGGACTGAGCCTCCAGTTCTTCACTATCCCACACAGCCCTTAATATTTCCATACTCCAAACCTGAAGTGTTGTCTCTCTTAACTAAAACTTCCCAAACCGTCCCTTATGTGAAATGCAAACTGAGACTGGTCCCAGCTGAGAGGCTCTCCTGATGCACTGATACCAGGACAAGAGAGCTTCTTCCATCTGTGTCCTGCTGATGCCATTTCTGGAGGTTTCTCTGCTCTTCAGGCAGTGAGTGCATCAGCCCTTGCCTCCTCTGCTGCACTATTAGCTCATTTTGCTATTAAAATAAAAAAAAAAGAGGAGGGTGGGATACGCCTGCCTGTCAGTCAGCAGCAGTATTGAAGAATATTCTTAATTACAACAGAATCTTGCCTGCTGAAGGGTGGTCCTAGGAAAGGCTACAGATACCTCACCCTCTCCAAGGCCCCTGGCATCAATTTCTCCTGGTAAGTTGTTGGGTTTTATTTTCCAAATGCAGGACTTGGGAAATTGGAATGCCTTGTTCTCTGAGAGTTTGGGGACTGGATGGGTCCCGGCTCAGAAAGTTTTCCTGAGTTTTGATGTTACTGTGCTGTAAAAGCCAAACAGCTCCAGCGCTGCTTTGGGTGCGTGGATGTGTAAGACAGTCAGATAGATGTGGGTAGGAATAAAGGAGTGGAAAGATGGGTGGTAGAAATGAAGGGGTGGATGTGTGAGTAGAAAGATGAGTGTGGCATAGACTGACCAAGGCCTTTTAATCCATTATGAGATCTCTTGTTCCACTTAAGAGGCTCTTGGTTGGGACTTTGTCTAAGACTTCAGGAGTAATGGGGAAAAGCTCCTGCCCGACTCAATCAGGATTTGATCAGTTGCCATCAGCATATCTCTGTATTTCTCAGCGTATCTCTGAATCCCACTGCCTGTAATAGGAACGGGCCAAGGGGAGGGTGTCCTGACGCCCAGCAGAGCAGAGCAGAGCACACATTCCTCCCCAAAGCACCTGCCTTCCTCTCCGGTCTATTTCTGTCCTCCGGTGTCCTTTGATCCCTACTTGCAGAGGATGCTGTGACTGCTTTCTGCTCTTCTTTTTCCTTGCTATTAAAGACGCATTTTACTTTAAAGTGAGAAGACAGGGGTGAGCAGAAAGGTTAAACCAGTGACTCTGGCACCTAGCAAGAAACCCATTCCCTATCCACACTGAATGTATTGTTTTGACAGTTGTTTTCAGGTTGCTTCTCTTCCTCATTCCCTTTGGGGACCTGGCAATGTTATTAGATGTTGCTTTGCAGATTATTTTGCATGTCTTCCCTCTGGTGCCTGTCTCATAAGGTTCTTTGTAGCTCCCGGCCGCAGCGTGACAGGAGGGACAGCGCGCTGTGCTGTGCAACATGACAGTCGGTGGGCTCTGAGTCACCAGCTCCAGGCCCTTTCTGCAGTTGAGAGCATCTAATGTGGGGCAACAGAGGAGCCCATCCAAAGCACCAGTCCTACACGAGCTCAGCTCTGAGCACATGGGTGCTGGATTCAAATCCTTTGGAGGAGTCCTAGGGGTCTTCTGGAAGACATGTTTGAGTTCAGACCTCAATGGTAGCAGAAGCAGATGATTTCAGGGCACAAATTCTCCCTCTTTTTTTTTTGCAAGGGCAAAGGGGTATGAATTCTGGCAGGGTTTGTCTGACCCGGCTGTCGGGGAAGGCAAATTCTGTCTGCCTGGGAAAGAGTCCTGGGGAGTGGGGCAAGTGACCACATAAAATGGTGCTGGGTTGTCCAGCTGAGGGTCAGCTGGTGGCATGTTGGTTTCTGTGCATCGTGGGGTCAGATTCATTCTAAAGGCATCTCCTTAGAGCTTACCTTAGAGATGCTGGTGAGACACGGACTGCTGACTGCTGACATCTGAGCCCTGTTGCCTGCCAGGTGGTGGGCTCACCAGGCTGCCCGCCTGGGAAGAGAGTCCCTGGGGAACCAGCCTTACCCTGCCTATTCATGAGCCTAAGGAAGTGTCACCTCCACCCTGTGACCAGACCAAAGCTTCAGCCATCCAGGGTCTGGAAAGTGCATCTTGGTTCTGTAGGCTTTGTGGTGTCACTTGTAGATGCAGATCAATTCTATTCCTAGGGCTTCAGTCACCAGGTTTTAACAGGGCTGGAGTTTTCCTTCCTTGGGTTCTCAGCTGTTCAGGCCACAAAGGCCCTTGTAACAATCAGACTCGTGTGCTCTACTTGTGTGCTCTCGTGTTCCTATGACTTCAGGTTATATGGGCAGGTTATATGAGGATCTGCAGCTTCTTTCAAGGCACAGTCTCCCCACACTCTCTCTTATTTGCACCCAGTTGAGTTTATTGCGCACACTCTCTGGTCTGAAACTCCTCTCTGATTTTCTTCTCTGCAACCCCCCACTGGGTGCTTTCCAGTGCCTCTCCAGCTCATTCTATAATCAGATCAGCTCCCCACAGGGATCCGTGGAGGGACACTCATTCTCGGTGTCTTACTGATTGGGTTTGTTTCAACACAGGCTGATTGTGAAGAGGTTTTTCTCATGGCTGTGTGGTAGCTCTGCCTTTGGAAATGGAAATGCCCTGCTATTTCTGCAGTTAATCATGGCCTGATGAGCTCTGGCTGAGCTTTGCACAAAGGATTTTCTTTGGAAGGTTTTTATTCCAAGTGGTGTGGTTGGGGATCTGTTGGGTGGTTTTTGTATTCTGCTTGAGGCTGGCTGCAGGAGGAAACAAGAACAGGGGCAAGCATCGACCTGCAGCCAAATGGCTTGGCTTGACTTCCATGGTCAGATTCCTTGGTTGGGAATGTGGAATCTTCCTTCTTGGGAGGATGTGCCCCTGGGTCTGACTTAGTATTTTCTTGATTTGCATCTTGCATTTTGAAGCAGCTCTCGTCCGGCCCAACGCTGATCACCTTTTTAATGATTCTGGTGCAGGTTTCTTTGTGGCTCTGCCCTCGCTAGTTCGTTGTAACAGGTTTCATTTACCCAGCTACATCTTGACTCTGCTCCTCTGCATCGTCGGTGACCACTCACACCTCCATCAGCCTGCTCACAGACCGCCCCCAGGCATTCAATGGTGCCAACAGTGGTGAGGTATGAGCCCAAGCCACAGCTGAGCAGAAGCTTTCTGGCAGGGTGGTTGAGCTCAAGACCCTCTTTGGTGGCCAGATGCCATGTCAAGGCTGGAAGTGCCTCTTGATGTTCCCTGTGTGGTGGACCTTCTTACACTGGAAACGTTTAGGTCTTCTAGAGGGCTGCAGAAACTCAGTCTCCTGCTTTCCCCAAAAGGACGACGTGTTCATTGAAGCAGACTGTGCTCCACGCTCCATCTCCAGCCAGATGTATTCCCCGGATGGGCTTTCCTATTGTTTAAGCCAGCAGAGTCCAGGCCTTCCCCCAGTGAGCTCTATCTCCCATCTGCTGTTTCTATAGCAACCTCTTATCCTAAAGGAGCCTGAAATCCCTTTGTAAACACAGCCTGAGGATATGCCCACAAACACACGTGGGAGGGAGGATGGCAGGTGCCCCAGAGCCCAGAGGGGTACCCAAGAGGAAGTCAGGAGTCATCTTGTACCACTCTGGCTTTGCAGGCAGATTTGAGAGATTTATTTTTGCCAGCCCAGCTGGTGCTTTGATAACTCTACCGCCGCTTTGCACTCAGAGGAAAAGGGTCGGGAGACCTGTTGTGCCTGTAAGTGGCTATGGCTCTGGGCCACTGCAGGACCTTCACGGCCTGGAACAAATACCTCCCTGGCTCACAGCCCTTGGCCTCCTCCTGACAGCCTTGCATCTAAGGAAGCCTTGACCCAACATCTCTGGACAGCAATGGAGAGATTCCCTTGAGTTTAATGGGGATGGCTCACACGTGGTACTGACAGGGCTCAACCTGCTTTCTGGGCAGGACTGTGAAACCAGCACAATATGGCACTGGGATAGAAACAGAATCAGTCAACTCAAATATGCTCCCATCTTTGT
>JAAGNO010008552.1:60893-95544 GCA_033439905.1 Ceryle rudis | reverse complement strand
GAGACATGTCAAGGCAGAGCAGGCTTG
This sequence comes from Ceryle rudis, assembly GCA_033439905.1. Taxonomy (NCBI): domain Eukaryota; kingdom Metazoa; phylum Chordata; class Aves; order Coraciiformes; family Cerylidae; genus Ceryle; species Ceryle rudis. The sequence goes on along the minus strand of JAAGNO010008552.1, from coordinate 95,517 downwards.
CAGGAACAGTAAGCTGAGGCCTGCTAGAACAACAGAAGAAACTGTGAGAACATCAACAACAGGATAAGAAACTCCACGAATGTCAACAACTGCCTTATAAGGGAGACGTGGCTGTGTAGCTTTAACTGATTATTAGTGATAATTAGGTGGATGGACAGGGCATGTAGCCAATAACAATGTAATGTAGCTTGTGTACTGATAGAGAAATGATATATAAGCGGTGTGTGTGCTTTAATAAACGACTTCACCTTAGATCACATTGATCCGTGTTGAAGTCCACTCTGGATTCTCCCGCATACAATTATTAGTTTCTTTATAAATTTTGATCTCTAGAAAAAGACAGAAGAATGGAAGAAGTATAGAGGTCAGAGACCAAGGTTTTTCTTAAGGGAATGAAACAAAGTGAACAAGAGGATACATAATTTCAGAATGTGAAAAAATAGTAAAGAAAAATATAATCTCACTTTTTTTTTAAAGAAGCTTAATATAACACTAAATCAAACTATTAGAGAAAGGAACTTTAAAATCTCTCCTCATTACTTTAAAATCTGAAGTTCAGGGGAACATTCAACATGTACAAACTCCCAGTACTCTGAGCAAAAAGTATTCACCACCTGTCTTTGCACTAGTGATGAGTTGCCCCATCACCACATACCTGTAATTTTTTCACTTGCAAATATGACTAATAATACCAATTTCCTTCTTTAATTGCAGGCAGTATTATAACTCTAAGGTAATTACCATGTACTTAGCAATATTGATTCATTCCAATTGAGCCATGAAAGTTGTAGTGTTAAATATTATTCATTTTGGTCTCTCTTAAAAATGAAGGCCTCATGGCTATATCTCAGTTCATGATGTAAATTGAATAACTAAAGAAAATGATCTTAAAATTCTTCAGATAAAGTACATTACGCTTGCAAAGACTTATTCATCAATATTCATAATTCAGAGGAATAGATTGTAAGAGAGCTAATGAAAAGCTTCTTATCTTTATGCTGCATGGATTTACAAGAAGCCTAACAGAGACTGAGTATGTCTAACTTCCAGCAATTTATTCAAGAAGCTTTACTATTCCTATTATGCAAGACATTATAACTCGCAGCTACAGTACTTTCATGTCCTTAGGTAGTTCAACAGAAGAGAAGTTATGAGATATGAAGCTCTTTTGAAATGTAGTGGAGCAAACAGAGTTCAAGTTCAGAAGAACTGAAGGAAGGAGTAAGCATTACTAATCTTAGATAAGTGACAATGACACTACCACAGTCTCCAACCGCATTAAAAGCATTCTATGGCACAAAGAAGAGATTTCAGGAAAACTTCAGTGAATTTTTATGACTATAATTCAGTTACCAGGGATGTACCTAGAGGTGTCACTATTTTCATCATAATCCTTAGTTTTAAAGGAGGCATGAGAAAATAAACAAAACTGTGGGGTTTTGTGCAAAACTTTGTCATATAAGAGCTCATCTTGAGAATCTATCTCACATTTTCACAATAAATCAAAATGAACATGTTATCTTAATTTTGTTTTCTTTAAGTATATGACTAATTTTGAACATATTCTGGTTTACAGAAAGGAGACATATCAAAAGAAACTTGATAGTGAGATAAGCCCAAGCATCCATTGTTTGGAAACCAGTCCTTACAAGAATGCTGACACTGAGAACCTAAAACCAAATAAATTCTAGAGTTCAGCCAGCAATATTTATTAAATATGGCCTATTTGCCAATATGAAGAAGATGTGTTACGTATGCATTTTTATCAGTGGATGGCTCCCCACAAAAGACATAGCAATGAAATGACTAAGAATTAAAAGCAAGCTGTTACTGCATCGGCTAAGTTTGTATCAGCAGCCTGAGCACAAAGTAGTGCAACAATGTTGAGGAGGATACAAGATCACTAGGTTCATTGGATGATTATTCAGAAGAATATTTTTTATTTATCATCTTTTACAGAAAAATTAAATCTTGTACTGAAGTCAGATTAAAATAACCAGGAAGGAATGAATTGATGAGTAGAAGGCCTCAGTCTCTTCCTGTTGATGCTGTATTACACTGCCACACTGGAAATTAGCCGTACTCTTGAGTTTCCCTGTAAACTTTCCCACAGAAGCTGAGGTGGAGCTAGGGGCTTGTCCAACACAGGGAAAGTGAATCCTCATTTCATGGGAGAGACATCATCTCACTACATAAACCAGCACGGAATGAATATTCCCTTATTACAGTTTCCAAATGTAGGGTATGACTCTAAGCAAGAATTTCCTACTGAAATTGAGACTGCCTCTGTTCCCGACAATATTAAGATTCTCCTGTCTTGCTTTTATAGTTCTGGTTCTATTTGTGATAAACGCTGGAATTGTAGCATCAGTTTTCTTCCTCTAATATTCTCTGATAATCACTGCTATTCTATCTGTTGGCAAACTTCAAACTCATTGATAAATATGCTATTGACTCATCTGCATACCCCACAATGTCCTGGTAGCTCCTTCTGAGTGACTGCATCTTCTTATCTGAGGAAATAATTCATGTGCCTTAAACACTCTTTTTTATTAGACCTAATAGACATTATTGCATCACTTTTATTTGGTGTCTGTATATAAAAGTACTGCAGATGGTACAAGTTAAATTGGACTGCAGTTCATCTGTTGCATTAATTTTCACATATGGCCTGAAAATTGCTGCAAGTAGAGCTGTCCCACAGGCTCCTGAAGATGAAAACCTCAGCTTATTGATAACCCATACTAACCTGCTATGCAACTTGCTAATTAAATACCCAGAAAATACTAAGACAGATTAAAACTGAATGTTTAAAGACATTAGCGAAAAAACAGGTATCTTTTCAAAGGCTAGAAAGTTGAGTGGGAAAGAAATCTGATCTAGACAAAAGCAAAATTACCTGGAGAAAACAAGTGTGAAAATTTAGTGCTTAATTCTCAGGGTAGTAAAATCAGTAAGCATCCACAGCAGTGGGATTGTTCAGTTACAGTTCAGTGAATGTTAACTATCTTGCCACATGGCAAGTTTAACAGATAACTGTTTACTGGAAAATATGCTGATGATATCATTGGAGAGACAATTAACAACTTGAAATTACTATAATGATGGATTGAGTGGCATCTAGACACTGGAATAAATGTCACCATGTTCAGAATTGAGTAGTCATATTGATTAGCCATGACAGAAACACAATAGAATGGAACAGTTCATTCAAGAATTCTTTAAAATACAGGTAACTTTTTTCTTCATGAAGGGAGACAGACTGATGTGAACTTGAAATGTAAGTCGATCAAAATAAGAGAATAAAGAAGATACCAAACCTCACTTCAATATAAAATAATACTTTTCATGGAGTATTATAAATAATTGTCAGATTTAGGCTAGGTTTCACATAATAATGTGATGGTGGAGGAAAGAATTAACCTTTGTAGCTGAGGTGCAATAGTTACAGAATGTCACGGTTCAGGGTCAGGGTGGCCCCTCAGACCAGCCAAACCAGGACACAGAAGCACATTCCAGCCCATTTTGAATTGCTATTGAAATTGCAGATGCTGAGCACAGGGCAGGATTTTTTCCTTATGTAGTGTTATTATGTAGCCTTATTATACTTAGTATGTTGTATGAAATGTGCAAAAGATTTTTTATGCTGAAGTGCAAAACACAAAATAGTAAGTATCCTGTCATAAATGCAGGATTATAATTCCATTAAAGGTTTAAGAGGAGTGATTCAATAAGAGGATTTAAGAGAAAAAAATATGAGAATGTAAGTGTAGTAAGCTTAGCCAAGTCATAATGAATAGATAAAATATTTGCCTTCATGTATTTAATGAATAGATAAAATATTTGCCTTCATGTATTTAATGAACTATGTATGAAATATAGCTATTTTTGCACTTCAGTGGTAGAAAGAATGAGAAATTACATTAAGCCATGACTACCGTATGTTTACTTTCAAGTTGAGGACTAATATACTCTTTAAAAGAGATATGCAAATATTATCACTAAATATTATTTGCCACTCCCTTAATTTTAGAATATGGACTCTGGGAGAAGCATGGAGAATACAGGTTAACTGGCTGAGCTGAAGGTGTTTGAATTTATTGAGCTCCCTAGGTGGGCCTGTGATATTATTATTATTATTTTTTAAGATTTTTCTCCTGGGTTCTTTTCTGTTTTGTTTGTTTTCTCATCTCATGCTTCTGTTCAGTTATATTTAACATCCATAAATGCAAGATGTAAAACTGGAGTCATGTGACAGAAGTTCTGTCTGGTTTTCCTCTGGAGCATTGAATTTCAGTTCATGATCTTCTGTGAATGAATGGTCACTGGCATTTATGGTGGGGCACTGCAAGTTCTGATCAGTTCCCTCGGTCAAGGGCAGTAAGGGTTGGCAGGAGCAGGGCTGGACAGGGAGCAGCTGGGGCATCCCCAGTCCTGGTCTCCCACCACTTCCTGGGGAGGGAAAGGATGTTGGCCCGCAAGTAGGGATTGGGACCAGGCCCAATGAGGGGAACCAGTATCAGACCGATCCCGGGATGGCTGGGCAAGGCTGTTGGGACAGGAATGCAGCGAGGTCAGATCAAGCCAGATGGAATCACCATGGTGACATAGCTGGGGTTATAGCTCAGCTGGAAACAGCTTCCCCTGAGTGGGCTTTGGGCCTCACTGAGGGTTTTAGCTCTCTTCATTACAGCTTTCTTCAAGGCCAAGTGTGCTCCTCCTCATTTGCTGGGCACCCCATTAGCCACAGGGGACCTTCCCAGATCCTGAGGGGATCCAGGGCAAGAAGGTTATGTTGAGACCTTACTTATCTTTTTTCACAACATAAACCTACAAGGGTCCACAACTTTGTTAGACACATTGCTAATCAAATGCTTGGTCCTGATCTTGCAGATGTTCTATGAATAAGGCATGGGCAAAGGAAGATATTTGGTTTACACACTTTTTGATCCTGTTCTCTCACACAGAGTAGTCCAAGGTTCACTGAGCCACTCACAGAAAGAGCAAATAAAATGTTTAAATCTAATTGTTAAATTGATCTACGAGAGGGGAAAACTTCACTTCCCATTTTCATCTCAGTACACATTTATATTTCTGATTGCAAACATTTTTGGATTAAATATTTTCCCAGTCATTAGATTAAGAGCTCAAAACTGTGCTTTCCACCATGAGGAGAACAGTCCTAGCACTGAAGGATTTTAAGCTCTCCCTCTGGGATTTACACCTTTCCTTTTTTTTTTTTTTTCCAGTTCTTCCATTTCACAAAGAAATTATTATCAGACATTGTATCCCCAAGGTTTTCCACACAATCTGTGATCCCACATCTAGGTTATTCTCATGGTCTAGGGAGATTCACAATAAAAACTGCCATAGCTGATGCTTTTTTCCCCCATCTTCTTCCTGCAAACTCGAGAAGTCCCATCTCTTCTTTGTGTTGCCCTGGTCCTAGGGACTCTATACTTGATCTTGCCTCAACAAGAGGCATCCACAATAACATTCCAATATGTTGTGTTGCAAAGATGTAACACTTTTACATGATTCAGATCACCAGCAGCCTTTGTTTTGAACTATTATTAATCAAGTGTACTCTATGTTGCATGGCACTAGATCAGACCCTAATGAAACCTCTGTGAAATTCAGGCTTGTATCCCATCCATGAATAATGCAGGAGCTAGAGAGAAATGCAGGTTAATTCTTTCAGATTAGAGTGTGGCACTGAGGGAGGAGCTAGCTGATGTTTTCAGTGGTCTCTGAGACTTCAGTTCCTACATTCTGACTATCTGAATTTAGGGAAGATAATAAAATATTTTGCCCTGAGTCTTCTTTTAAGAAATTAAACATAAACTTGAAGAATCATACTATTCCTTTATTTTCACTTTCTAAGTAAAATGCTGATTTAGAAAGGATATAATTATATATTCTGACATATCTATACGTATTTTATTTTAACTAACTTTTTGTACCAGTACAAAATGACACAAAAAGATGTACAACAAGACACCTTTTCAATTTTCCTCTGAATAATTTTGTCGTTTGTGGAGTAAACTAATGTAATTCTGCAACAGAACCTGAGACTCCTCTTCTAGTTCACTGCATTGGGTGCCTCTTCTAATTATTCTTCCTTTTAAAGGAAACAGCTTCACATTCATCAGTATTACATTTCCTTTGCCACCTGTCATTATCCCATTTATGAAACAGGCTCCTGAGTCCTTTGAAGCTTGCTTGTTTAAATGCTCAGTCCTCATCTGTTTCTCTCCTCCTCCTCCTCCTCTCTACAGTCGAACATGAAAGCTAAATAATTAATCAAGATTAAAAGTTGTAAAGAACCAAAAAGCCTGCACTGTGCTCAACAGGAGAGCACTTAATTATTTAATACTTAATAACAGTAACTTGTCAATAGATCCTTGTGTGTGCTATTTTTTTAACAAATTTCTCACACCTTCTTAGTTAAGGCAGAGCTTTGTGACTGGTGGGTTTTATGTGAATCAGTGACAGGGTATCTGAAAGTTCATATTAATTATCCAGTTCAGCACAACTGTTACTACACACTTTCTGTAACCTAATTGATGAATGGATACAAATGGTTCTGGGGTTGATCACAACAGGATTTATGAAGGCACACAGGTGGGGAGGGGCATGTGTTACCTCCTGTGTACTGGCCTGCAGCAACTGTAATATATTCTGTACTCAAAAAGTAAGCTTAGAGGATAAGGAAAATAGGACAAAAGGACCAAACTGGACTGCTGAGTACAGTGCTTCTGAACTTAACCTGGTGATATAGGAATTTATGAGAACATAACTTTTGTTTAATGCATCTCATTGCTTTTTTTTTTTATTTCAAATATCTATTCTGAGTAAAGATAAGCAAACTGATAAAATACACCTTTTTATGAGTAAATAAAATGACAATATTTCATTTCTGTTAAAAAACTTAGTTTGAAATAAATAAAAATAGATTGTCAAATGATGCACCAAAACCAGCTATTTTATCCAGAAGTAAAAATATACATTTACAGTATTTTTTACTTTCAAGGTTATCCGCTTTCCTTAAAGAGGAATCAAGTCATAATATACACTAATAACTACATTAATATTATTAAAACAAATTAATTTAGTGCAAACACACTCTGCATCAGAATCCTACTGTACATCAGAGGACAGCTTGAAGTTTTAATAGTTCTAAAGCTATAAAGTATCAAAGTGCATAGTTGCATAAATAAAGTTAGCACATTTCGTCCACATGTTGCATTCCTCTGATATTTTGGCCGAGTTTCTATTACTAAAATGCCTTCCAGATGCCATCGTTGCTATTACAGATTAAATCCAAGTTTAGAATAGCTAAACTGGAAAAAAACCAAAAAACAAAACAAACAAACAAAACAACAACAACAAATAATTAAAAAAAAAGATAAAAAAGGAAAAAAAAACCACACAAAAGAAAAAAATAGAAAAAAAAAGAAAATTCCTAGAATCAGTTCTTCGGGGACTAGGGTGATAATTTAGGAACAATGTTTAAGACATTGTCTCACACTTACACCTACTGAGGTATGAAGTCAAGAAGAAAATAACCTGCTTTATCAGGATTTTATGATGCTTTCATATGTGTTTATATACTTTTATGATTGAATAGTCTTCCTTACTGAAAAACAGAGATTCTGTAATTTGGATTTATTAAAATAGTTACAGTAAATAAAGCTGAAAAGTCACATTTCCTTATATTGGAAATAAAGTAAAGAATAGGAGCTTTTTTTTTTTCCCCTAGATAATAAAAGAAATGTAATACGGTTCAGATAGTATGTAATTTTCAGTCTTATGAGCTGCATCTACAGCTGTGTTTTAACAACATGTTAGTCTGATAATGCAGTCATATATCAAAGTGGTGGTGTCAGCTGACTGTAAGACTGATGCTGACTCTTGGAAAGAGATGAATAACCCCAGATTTATTTATGCTTAAATGAAGTCAAAGCAATGCAATAAAAACATTATATTTCTAGACTTTTTAAAGGACCAATAGACACATTTCATTCATTCAAGTGTCCTGGTTTCAGTGAGAACAGACTAATTCTGTTCAGTGGTTTTACTTTTCAGCTCAGCTCTTCTAACTGCACTGTCTGAAGTTAGCAGCCTGTTTTCACAGATAGTATCTTCTGCTAGCAGTGATAATACCCCATGTTTAGAGTTAGTTCCAAGGATTGGTGTGCAGACCAAGGTCTATGGGGAGGCCCTGACCCTAAACAGTGACAGCAAGTAATCCCATGAAAATATACTACAATATTTGTATACAATTACTGAGGCTATGCTTCCTGCATAAAACAGCAGCATTTTTGTGAATATGAGTTACTCTGAATATATACTCTTGTACATAGAGAGTATTGCAAAATCAAAGTGTATTTAAAAATGTCCTATATTGTAGAGATGAAGGAAATTTCTGTAGTAAGGTGTGGGATCTTGGTTAGAAGAAAATGGACACTGTTATGAACTGTCCTTGAACCATGGAAAGAGTGCAAAGGAAGAACAGTGGAGAAAAGGCAATGAAACAAGAAGATAAAGCAGAGCAAAGTAGAGAAAAACAGGATGTGGGGGGTACTAGGTGAGTTAGATGACAGCCAATCATGTAGTAGATTTAGGTGTGTGAACAGCATGTGGGCTATCGCATGTATCCAATCATCATTGTTGTTGGTGTGCGTGATCAGTGAAGCTTGCTTTATGTAACCAAGGGATGTACTGGTAATAAAGGTCTTTGCTTTATAACTCCCGTGGAGTTGCTGAAGTCCATTCTCCCCTCTCGGTGAGGTGCTACATAGAAGAAGGAAACTGTTTTATATGTTTCATTGTAAAACTAAATTTTAAGGCATAGAAATTAACTCTTCTGTTTCATTAGTGTAATATGACACGGTTATCCTTCTTGTGTGTGATCACAATGGTTACATGAAAAGTTATTTTCCCTTTTATTGAATGAATAGGAAATTACTGCTTTCTGTCCTAACAGTAGAAGACTGCAGACCACACAGATTCAACTCTACCAGGATGACTTGGGTCACACACATATATCAACAAAACAGAGTATCTATGGAAATCTTAATATTTGAGCTGCTGCAAGTAAAGCAATGGATCGGATGGCGCCACTTAGTATTTTATATTAGTCCAAGTAAACAAAGGAGATATATGGTTTCAGTGTTCTTATTTTGTCAAAGGGATATTAGAGCTGTGAGAGCTGCAGAGAAACCAAACTAATGATACATATCAGTTTGTTTAATGAAAAGTACTTGAAATGTTTAGTATAGAAAGGGACCGGAAGACTAACACTTTGTTGCATTTTGGTTCACCCGAGCATGACATCTATCTACGACATACTCTATCTCATACTCTTCTATATCTCACCAGAATACACTCTGTTACAGAGTTCAAAGGATACCTCATTTCATGACGTATCAACTGGAAAACAATGGTGATTGTGCAAACATGACTTGAAATTACTCTGGAGAAATTAAATCTGAGACTTAAATGTAGGTAAAGGTTTAAACTGAATCATGGTTAACTAGAAACCTACAGAAGAGCAGAGGTGTGATGATGCATGCATTCCAAAAATCTTCAATTTCCCACTCATGTTTCTAAACTAATGGAGATGCTCCTAGAGCAAAACTGGTGCATAGAGTTTCAACAACAAAAAAAACCCAAACATGAATAAAGTGGTTAAGATAAATTACCTAGAACATTCACTTTGCATTGGGATTGTATCTTTGAATAATACAAGGAAAAGAAAAAAGAGCAATTTTTTTCAACATTTTTTGGGAGAATGTTTATATAGATACAGAGAAGAGCCAACTAAGCTGGTGAAGGGCCTGGAGAACAAGTCTTATGACTTGCTGAGGGACCAGGGGCTATTGAGTCTGAAGAAATGGATGCTGAGGGGAGACCACATCGCTCTCCACAACTACCTGAAAGGACATTGTAGAGAGATAGGTGCTGGTCTCTTCTCACAAGTAACTAGTGATAGAACAAGAGGGAATGGCCTCGTGCTGCACAAAGAGAGGTATAGACTGGACATTAGGCAAAATATTTTCACTGAAAGGCTTGTCAGGCACTGGAACATGCTGCCCAGGGAGGTGGTTGAGTCACCATCCCTGGATGTGTTTAAAAGCTGTATAGATGTGGTGCTTGGGGATATGGCTTAGTGGTGGCCTTGACAGAGTACAGTTAATGGTTGCACTCGATGATCTTAAAGGTCTTTTCCAACCTAAATGATTCTATGATTCTATGTTTCTATAATATATAGATATGCTCATACATTTAAATGTCATTAAACCTATTAAAATCCACAAGTGATATCTACATAGTTTTGCCATTTTTTTCACATCTTGTTTTCAATAAAAGACAAAGACTATAGTGAAATTTATCTAGACAACACTATTTTTATGTAGCTATCCATGTTTTTCCACCCATGTGTTATACATAAATGTCTCAATACCAGTACTTCTGTTTGGCCCAATACAAGCGGAGAGCACTTTCTGTCAAAGCTGAACTTGGTTTTAAGGCACTCACTGCAAGTAGTGTTCATGTGGACATGTGAGCATGACACAACTGAAGGACACTGTCAATTTGAAGCACAGTCTTTCTTGAACAGTATAACACATTGTCACTATGGATCAGCACTTCAAAGGATTTAACACAACTCTTACACTGTCATTATTGCCTTCATTTTCAGTAGCTCCCTTCTCTCAGCAAACAGCTTTTTCATTAAGCTCCTTAAGTTTTGTTTATAAAGGGCTATAGTATTTGTTTTAAAGGACAACATACAATCAGGAGTTAACTTGAGATGAAACATTTTCACAAAGATAGTACCTATTATAACATCTAAATTAGTGTTTAAAATATATGCCTTACAGCTCATGTACATCCACCCAGCTGAAGGATGACAGTTTCTGCTGTAAAAATTTAATTTTTGCCAGCAGAACCTGTTTCAAACAACATTTTGCTATGTTTTGTATGGAGAGTGTATCCCATGTCCTCTGTCACATGAAAGGATGAAGTTTACCTTTTATTGTCTCAGCTAAAAATTAGCAATTAACCCCACCTGTGATTCTTACATTTTATATAAACTATTATAGAATGTTAATAGACACTGGCTACTGATATAGATAAAATATATTAAACGTTGTTGGTAGATGAAGAAGCTGAGGACTGAACCTTGCTCACTGTAAGAAAATCTTTGCCCAATAACAAGATAGAAGAAAATCCCAAAGGAAACAATCAAAACCAAAGCTAGTATAGTTGTGCAGGCACCAAAAATGTATTTTACCTAATTTCACTATATCTTCTGGAAAAGAGATGGTTACCCCTACCCAGGTCTAAACTGAGGTGGGAGAGGTTAAGGAAATGTTAAAAAGTATAGCCTGAATTCCTCTGTTAGGCAAGGGATAGGATAGAAATACATGTTTTCATATATGAAGTCTTAGTCAGACCAAGATCTTTTCTGGGACAGTATAGGGGGAAGCAGCGCTTGCTTCAGCAATTGCTCCCCAGCCAGAATGACATATATATTTCTGGTAGTTGTTAACTGGGAAACACAAACAGAAAACCTCTCAGAGTCACTCTGAAATCCAGGTAGAAAGAAACATGCATTACATTTTCCATCACTCTCTAAACACAGCAGTGATGGTGCTGATACTTTGAACCACTGAAAATGTAGTATTTCTTTGTCTTAACCTTACATTTGTTGCTGGTGATTTCAAAAAAACTACCAAAGTAATTTTGTTTCTTTGTCTGTGGTTAATCTAAAATCTGTGGGTCTTAGCCAATTGTTCAGAGGCAAAGGAACTGACGTCTCAATACAAATGACTAGTTTAAGAGTTTATCATTTAGGACAGAGTTTGTGGTAGTTTCCTTTAACTTGCGTTAGCCTCAACCTTCACAATATATGACAAGACACTAGGCAGAATATCAGGTGGTATATAACAATATAATAAGTAGTATATTCAACCAGAAAGAGGCCTTTAAAAATCCAGACCCATTGCATCAAAACAAAACAACAATTAACGCCAAAACCAACTATGTATCAGGAGAATAATCAGTTATTAAGATGACAGAGATATTATACTAGCCTGTATAAGAGGAACAACACATTTTTCAGCAAGAAAACTTTCTGGTTGTTTCCTTCTCAAATGCCGTTATTTCCAAATTATAAACGTGGAAAAAAATAAAAGAAACACCAAAAAAACCTATAAACTGAGGTACATCACTTTCATTCTTCTGCTCTCTGCAGAAGTTGCCTTTATTTGATTTTCAGTTTTAATAGAAAACTGCTGTTTCTCCCAGAGTTGGGCATTATTAAACATCCCTGTGTCCTTAGCTCACCTTTCAAAATCCAAAATTTTTGAACTTGAGTTCTCATACAGGCCTCTTGTCATCTTGTCAAAATATCAAGTTTGTATAAAACTAAGCAATTCCTCCAAGTGATAATTCCCAGAATACTTTATTTTCAACATTAAATGAGTCATCTCTTAATACTTGAAATCAATATCTTGAATCCTTTTACCATTTTGAATTTGCCAGCACTCGCTGACTCTAGCAGAGGTATGTACAACTCCTCTCCATTTCTTAAATCTCTAATTGAAAACTTTGGATAGGCTTACTTATATTTCTATTAGTGGTTAGCACTGCCATGGGAAGCCTGGGGTTTGTAGGTGCTGAGCTCCAATAGACTTCACACACATCAGCAGATGCTGAAGTTAATCTGTTTTTGAAAAAGATCTAGAAACCAGCCAGCCAAATTACTGTGTCTAACTGTAGAAACTTATGTTTAAGGTATAACAAAGGCCTATTAAAACTGGATACTAAAGATATGTATAAAATAAGACAGAAAAGGAGAATGAATATAGGAATCAATGTTATGGAAAAGCAACTTCTGGTCTGAGATATAAATTGTAAACTAGCAAGCGTTCCTGTGGACATCATACGTGTACAAAGCCTGAGCTGGGTGAAAAGTGACAGTGAAGGGCATGCTAACAGGTTTCTGTCTGTAGGTTAATTACTCCAAGATGTCCTTATACGCATGTTATAGAATGCAGCTAGGATAAAAGGTGGAAGAGAAAGCAGACTGTTTTTTTTAATTGGAATGCTTTTCAGGTATTATGCTTTTGCCCATAAATGAAATTATTCTAATCTTATTCTCTGTCCATGATATAATATTGTAATGTAAATTATCTTTACTATACATCTACAGTGAATTTACTATACAAATGGACAAATTCTGCTTGCAGCTCTGCTTTTAGAGATAGTTTTGGACTTGACCAGAGGATATGTGTTGGAATTTTACCATTTCACTTGTTTCTCTTCCTCTGCCACATGCACACACAAACATGTAAGCAGTATCTTCTCAGAGTAGCAGAGGGAACACATGCACTATATCTGTTTGAAACTTTAAAAATAATGACATACGATGCAAGCTCAAAACAGCAAAGTTCATACCTAAATTTGTGTTCTTAGTTGTATGCTGAATACAGTAACATGTCAATATTGTTACTTCCTGATCAAAGTGAAAGCTACTATGTACAAAACCCACTGAAGTATTTCTTCACTACATTCTGTCTGTTTTTAATGAACTCTATAAATACTTCATTGGGTAATCAAATCTTACATTTTTTGTTGTAAGAGATGGAACAAGAAAATAGAGGTAACTATTTACATATTAGGAACTTTCCAGAAGTTTCACATAGCTGAGCTGAATGAAGTTAAAGGAATTATTTCTTAATAGTGATGATTGTTTAAACAGACAACAAAATCTAACTAGACTATGGCTGGTTTTCATAGTGACTGATCCCAATTATTTCTGCTTTTTAGCTTCTAATGTAATGACAATATTCTCTCAATACCAGCAACTGAGTTCGGGTTCAGGAACCCTTTATAAAAAAGTGTGGTTTAGGTTACTCAACGCTTTACTTTCAGCCATGAGTGAATGTGGGAATGACTAAGTATGAAAAAAAAAATTCTAAATGAGTGTTTATGGACTTGGACTCAAGGGCTACTGAAGCTAGTATGAACTTTTCCATTTAATTCCCATTTAACACATGAAAGGCAGATAAAATAAAGCCATCTCCCTTCCCTTTAGAGATTTCTACAGAACAGTACTTAAGAATACACTTTAATTTTGCCTTTTTTCAAGGCTTTCAGGTTCAATGTAATGTAAGATAGGAGTCCCATAGCTAAATATAAATATAAAGGTTTAGAGGAAAATTCTTAATATTCAGGTCTCTGTAAATCAGTGCTAAATGAGCTCATCAGATGAACCATTTGCTAAGTATTTTTAAAAATGTATTTAAAAAGCAAACTATCTCCTACTGTCTATAAAATCATCTGTAGCATCCTACTGTATTATACCTTCTGCTAACGTATGCTATAATATAAAACTACTGGTGCAAAAGGCAATAGCTCTGAATGAAGTCAGCCTGAAAGTAGTTCATAAAAAGCTAGAAGAGAGGCAATATCCTCATCAAGATGAAAACCAGAAAACTATAAGCCTAGTACGTGCATTCTTTTTACTTCAATACTTCCTCTGGTAGAGTTCAGGATCTATGACAAAACTAATTTGATTTTTTTTTTTTTTTTTAAATTATATATCTCCAAGTCTTTCAAACTGCCAATTTTACATAGAAACTAAACATTTGTGAAAATGTATAGGCACTGGTAATATAATCTTTTATTCTCTTATTTTTTTTTTTTTCTTCTAGAGCATGTGCTGAATGAAGCATGCAACTCAAAGAAAAATCTCATTCTTGATGTTACTATTTGTAAGTAAGTTATATACATCATTTACTACAGAAAGGCAATGGAGGATGCTTTGTTAGAAGTATGGAGAAAGAAATGGATGGTCAGATTGATAGACAAGCAGTTTTGTTTTGATTTATTTTGTTTTGTTCCAGATTTAGGCAACAAGATAGAAGGCAAAAGGAAGACATACTTATTTGCTTTGGCCTGATCTTCTTAAGAGATTAATTTTTCACTGTTCAAGTTAATAGAAGCCCAGACAATGACACAAGTGGGTTTAAAATCAAATTCTAGTAACATCAGCTATTTCTTCTTGATCATATAGACCTTTGGCTGGCAAAATTATTTGACAAATAAAAGCTGAGCTAAAAAAAACCCAACAGCAAAAAAGTCCCTTTGTCATCCTACAGTACCATTGAAATAGACTTAATTTTGTTTAATGGACCACAAACCATGTCTCATTTTCTGCTTTATAGCTGAGGAAAAAATATAAGTGCAGCAATGCAAAAGATCAACAATACTAGGGGGAAATAGAAGCTTCCCCTCCTGTGGCCAGAATACATGTTAGTCTGATGTCTTTATGATTTTACATAAGCCTTTTAGAAATTTTTTGGTTGTATAACAAGGTGTTCTATAACATTAGTTTCAGTGTGTCACAGTCTCTGAGAAGTATTTACAAGTCTGATTTGAGCATGGGAAGGTCATAGTTTTGCTCTATAATTATGATTTCTAAGACTATTTTAAAGCCATAAAATTAAAACAAGGTAGTTCTCAATTTATTTGTGAGATGAAGCCTTTTTCTTATCACAAGCCAGGAAGCAGTTTACCCCTTGGTACAAAGAAGCTGCTATAAGAAATGATTTCTCAAACAAGAGATCAAAACACTGTAGTGCCCTAAGTATACTACAGATAGTTGCACTGGTAGTCCAAGGTTACTTTAGATAAACATCCCTGTTTAAAATGAAATTTGTTCCTGTCTTGTTACAAAAGTGTTTTATTTACTGCTGGAACCATTTGTTACTGGAAAAAGGCATGGCTGAGGCCAGATCATTAATCTAAAGAGACATTTCTTTTACTGTCCAAAGTTATGGCACTATTTATTTAAAAAAAAAAAAAAGGTGCAGAAAACTCTATTGAATGTTCCAACCAAGTCTATTCTTGGGCAGACATCCTGTTTATAGCATTTTGACATTGTCAGAAGCATCAAGACCAAACTCTCACCATCTCTGTTGCATAGTTCTTACTGTGCACCTTAGTGCCTTTCTTGATGGGTGAAAGGAAGCTAATGGACAAAACTTAGGACCCTTTGTGTCATGAAACCCATATCCAGTGTCATTCATGTTCCAAACATCCTTGCCTGCAGCAGCCTGAGTCTGCTCACTTGTATTGTCAGACATACCTGTGCGCTGTCTTCAGGTAAGGAAGAAATTTAGAGGAAGGAAGGCTGGTTTTCTATTTGTGGAAAGAATACCCTGGAACCTACAGATCTGAAAAGGCTTATCCCACCACAGGCATATTGCTATGAAGATGAATAAGCAACTGGATTGTTAGGTCCATAATAGACTAAATACCAATAATATAAGAACCTGAAAGATGAATCAAGGTAATTTGGTGAACAAAAATTAAAGGAAGGTGGATCTCCTCCCCTAAGCATCCAGGGCCCAGAAGGTGTTTAGTAAGTGACCGTCATCTGTCAGGACTAGAAAGAAAATGTCAATGTCAAGATGTGGAGAAAATAATGATTAAATATTTGACATATCCACATGGCTACAATTCTTTGCCAGAGCACCAGCTTATGACCCTGTCAAGACACTAACAGTTATGATCAGCTCTGGGAGTGAACAGCCAACTCAATGTTTGTACAATGCTCCTTTTTTTTTTTTTACCCCCCAAAATTAATTAGCAACAATCAAGAATTGTTCATTTCCCAGTGCTGTGGAGCATTCATAAGTTTGTTTTGGCATCATCTTTTCTGGAGGCAATTGAAAAAGGGGTTCCAAGGCAGAGTCAGAAACAGCTCTTAGAACACTGACTACATCAGGGGATACAAGGGAAGGCACAGTCTCAAATTTCAGCTTAGAACCCTTACACTCACTCAGGGCTTTTGCATAAGCTCATGCCATAATCATGTGACAAAGTCACTGACATGAATTTTGAAATGAAAGATCTTACTCACCTTTCAGGAACTTGACCAGAAAGAAGTTGGCATGTGAGAACTTGCAGCATGTGGAAAATTTTGGACAGTTTCTGTGAAACAGAAACAGATTTCTCATGAAAGGGTGGGGGGTTTGAGGGGAGCAATATACTAAGGAACAACAGTTTACTCAAATTGCCTGAATGTTTGTGTCAGTAGAACAAGAAGGAAAGAAGACTTGTCAACACCATAACAAACAAACTTTTACTATTCAGAAAGGTATAGAATTATATACTGTTGCACAATATTAGCTTCTTTGGAGAGTTGCTCATTCACTTGTCATAAAATTTGATATAAGGATTCATCTCAAAGCAAGAAGTGGCACCTACTTGCACTGCTTCAAACATACTTTATTGATTTACCAATCAATCTCTTGCAATTTCCACCTCTACTAGTTGGGGAGCATATTGATTAGGCTGTACTGAGTAATGAATAATGTTAGTGTAGAGATCTTCTAAGTCCTTGTCCATTTCTCTGACTGACCAAGAATGAATGAAAGTAATTAACTCTGCTTGTTTCTCTCTCACTAGATTTTATTACAGTAAAATCTAAACAGCTGTAGGTAACCACAGTGTACACATGGGCTGTGTTCACATAACAGATCTCACTCAATGTAGTGAATACAAAATACATCCATCTCATAAATGACAATTCAAAACAAGTAAAACAAATGCTAAGACATTTTTTCTTTTAACAAAATAATTTTCACAGAAAAAAAAAAAAAAAAAGACAAAGAAAAGACTATTTTACAGATCACCAGAGATGCTTGGGGTCTTCGGAAGCAGAGATTATAAACATAACAATAGAGCATCTCCATATATTCTCAGTGGAAAAAAAGAGCAACAAAAAGGATGTATTTCAAGTCTGCAAGCTGTTACAAGAATTTTATTTATTCCTTTTACTACAATGCCTTTGGAACTGTAATTCATAGCTTCTTCATCTCAATTTTTTTGAATATTTTCCAATTATTAACACTCCTGCAGCAACACAGCTAACAGGAGGAAAAAATTCCCTCTACTAATCAATGTTTAAGAAATACTTAGTTAAATTCTTGGGATTTACTTCAAGGTTTGAGAACAAATATGTGTTTTAAGAGAGCATCAGACTAACTGTAACATCAAAGGCTCTGGAGTTTAATATGCAATAATTTGTTGATGACCATAGCCTTACTGTCTGTGACACAGGTGGAATTAAAGACATAGACACATCTGGATTAGTTTAACAATTTCTCAGTTATAACAGGGAATGAAGGAAGACAACTAATGAAATTCATTTTTGTTTTTTATGAACATCTGGAGTTTCTGACCATTCTAACTTTAAATAATATCTGATCAAAAATATTTCACATTCTGCATATTACAGTAATATATCCAAAGATCTAAAGAGAATAACTAAGGGGCAATAGCAATAAAACACAGTGACATTAGGAAAGAATTAACTGGTAAGCAAGAAATGAGACTAGCTTCCTGTCCAGTTCAAAATATATGTAGTCAAAAGGACATATATGATAGAAGTGATTCTGAAAACACCAGTTAAAAATTCTTTGCCCAATGCATTTGTACTTTTTCTTAGTAGAAATCTGACTTTTTGGTAGTGAGCATTTTCTACTAGATTGCCATCAAATAAGGAAGATTATTTCACTTCTTTGTTCTTCAGAGAAAAGCTGAACCTTTCTATCAAAGAATATGGCAATTATCTATAATAATAGTCTAAACTGCATGAACATTGGGAAGATTTACATGTTTGAATTGTTGAATGATCAGTGATTTGTTACTAGAATATTTTTAATTATGAAACTATTTAGAACTGCTTGTCTCCATTCCTTCTGCCATTCATCTTAGCCAAACTCCAAGCATCAATGTGAAAAGCCCCAAGATACCCTACCAAGTCCTTATTCTCTTTATTCAGGATTACTGACGTTTCGGTATTTTCTTCTCTCCCAAAGACATCTTCTTGAACATAGAGATAGTTAATTTTGGGTTTGGCATGTTATGTCTTCCCTGACAACTGTTCAGCAAGAATACTTATGATTTTTCCAGTTTTGGGCAGGTACATGCCTTGTTTGTGGCAAGGACATGTTCCAAATGTATTATGCCACTCTTTGGTAAGAAATTTTCAGTGATGGAAAATACCATAATGGATCCCTCTAAGAATATATGTGGAAAAAAAGCTTTTTGTATGGGGCTTTGAGGAGGGTTAGGGGTTGAGCAGAGAACAAGGATCCTAGGTATTTTTAATTCAGACAAGGGAAAATGGGCACAAGCTGCAGTAAGAGAAATTCTGACTAGATATTAGGAACATTTCACAATGAGGATGCTCAAACATGGGAATAGGTTGCTCAGAGCAGCTGTTAAAATGTGTATCCTTGTGGATATAGGAGAATTCAAAACTTGTTTGGATAAGACCCTGGGCAATGTGATCTAACTTTGAAGTAGATCCAGCTTTGAAGCTGGTACTGCTTTGAGGGGGAGAGGTGGGTTTGGACCTACAGAAATAAGTTCCAAGATGGATTTCTTTATGATTATGATTTAGTTCAATTTATCTTTGTCACAAATCAGTTCCATTTACTACAAGTAGGTATCATTACAATCATATTTTTGCAATTTTTAACAAAAATTAAAGTGCTTTCTTATGATTAAATTTTGATTTTTCTATAGAAGCTCCCACCTCCTCAATAGATGGCAGTAGTAAAGTTTGAACATGAGCTTTTCCATAACAAAGCACAGCCTAGAGTCATTTTTGTTAAATGAATAACTGAGTTTACAAACCATGGCAATAGACCGTTGCCCTTTTTCTGAGGATAAGTTATAAAGAGAATACAAAAAACATTTTGTCATCATATCATGGTTGGAAAATTAACTGCAATTATTTCCCTCTTCATCTTTTTAAAAATTATTAAAATCACATTCTCACACAGATGGAAAAAATCTAATAATTATAACATGAAATCATTTCAAAATAAAAAGAATGTTCTTCCTACTTATGTACTAGAAATGGGAAATTACTATAACTAATTACTGTTATGTGCTGTGAATACAGATTTAAGCAGAATAAACCCACAAATTCCTGTGTGTGCATGTGTGTGTTTCTTTTTGGACAAGCAATTTCATTATTATTTTTCAATGGGATTTACAAAATGGTATTGAAAATTTGAAAGATTATTTTAGCCAAAATCTCCCGCTGAAGTTACTGCAACAGAATCCATTCTTATCAGTACCCACTGATTAACCAAAAATTCCTATTTTACTTTTTTTAACTTTTATCTGTAACAGTGTGAGGAAAGAATAATAGATTTGATAAACTACTGATCCTCTCAGTGACCTGCAAATTCAGTTTCTTTAAACAGTTTCTTGAAAAGGTCCACATTATTCCATTTTACAAATAAAGAGATTCTCTTACTTTCATGTACAATAATACAGCTATATGAAAGAGCACGAACAACATCTCTGTAATCACTGCTTTAATTTCCAGGACAATGTAATCTACTTCTGGATACAGTAATTTCATTTTTTTTTCTATTTGTTTCTTCTTGGGTGTCCTTTGTTTCCCCCCATATAAAGTTTTGACATTTTTAAGTTATATTTCTTCTCTTTCCCTAAGCCTGCTTTTAAAACCTTTTCTTTATCCTAGTCTTTGTTTGAACCATATGTTGACATAACATGTGTTGTGCAATTTCTCTACAAACACAATCCAAAATCCCTCTTCTTTATCCTTGATAACTGCCTGGTATGTAGTACTCCCTCTAGTATTGTGTTTCAGTAAACTTAACATATTTGCAGCTGGTTTCTTTGCCTGTATCATCTATGTAGATGAGAAACATAAAAGGTTTAGAGTTGTGGCACCTGTTGGACTTCCCTCTGTATTTATTTGCAGATCAGCACTTTTCCATTTGACATGTAAGCTGCTGTTTCAAAATAGTTTCCTTTCCATTGACACATTTGCTTCTGAATAATTCCCTCCCCATCTCTCCTTTCTATATTAGAAAGCATCACTAACAGAAAGGACATGAGTAAAAACCTGTGCCAGGATGTATGCCAGATTTAGAGCCTTCAGAGGAATTTGCAAAAGAAGTTCTAGAGATAGTACTTACTGTGCTTGTCTCCAATTTTGTTTACATTTGTACTATACTTATTACAATTACATTCAATATTGTGATTATTGTTATTATTACTATCAATAATCTTCCTGTCTTTTTTCTATATATAGTCCACTAAGGTTTATATAACCCCATCATAGAATCATGGAATCATAGAATGGTTTGGGTTGGAAGGGACCTTAAAGGTCATCTAGTTCCAACCCCCTGCCATAGCAAGGATATCCCCGACTAGACCAGGTTGCTCAAGCTGCTGTACAACCTGCCCTTGAACATATCCAGTGACAGAGCATCCACAAAATCACTGGGCAACCTGTTACATTGTCTCACCACTCTCAGAGTGAAGAATGCCTTCCTAATTTCTAATCAAAATCTACCCTCTTCCTGTTTGAAGCCATTACCCCTCATCCTATCACTACAAGCTGTTGTAAAAAGTCCCTCCCAGCTTCCTTGTAGGCCCCCTTCAGATTCTGGAAGGTCACAATAAGGTCTCCCTGGGGCCTTCTCTTCTCTAGGGTGAACAACCCCAACTCTCTCTGGCCTTCTTGGCTACCTGGGCGCACTGTTGGCTCATGTTCAGCCTGCTGCCCACCAGACAAAAAAAAAGCTTTCACAGATTTTGTGTGCTCTTAAAAGCAAAAACATAATACTGGTTGAATACTAGGTCTCTGGGCCTAGTCTGCTTAAATGAGAAATCTGACAGTGAGATGATGTTTTGGTAAGTGCTTTGGGCTTCAAAGTTAAAAGTATGCATAGAATCAACGCCAGATAAACAGTATTACTGGTTAGAATTAGGAAAATTCAAAGAATTTGGATGAGAAACATGCTTTCTCACACTTTCTTTCATGCTTCAAAAACTTTTCTTACTTATTCCAAAAGATCCTACCAATACATGATGTGAAGTGGGAAACATTGCTTAGACTATGAAAACAAATATTCTATGACCATTTATGAAAGATCAGAATGACCTGATCATGGGTGTTAAAATAGTATTTAATCTCAGAAATTGATTTCCTTTATTTATTTATTTTTAAATTATTTATTTTTCCTACACTCCTTTTAGGCTCTTCTTTTTCCTAGGACTATGAGTAGTTTCCTAGTTTGCTATCTTGAAACTACCATGCAGGACTCAGTCTTTCAGTTTTTCTACCTGTGCAGAAAACTGTTTACATTTGAGTGCTACCACAATACAAGCACACAAAAAAGCAAGGAATTATCTCAGTTTTCCATTTCAGAGAAAATATTTCTAAAACACTTCTGAAGAAGATGCTGTTCTAGTTCTGATTGATGTTTATGAACATATAAAACTTGTAGGATATTTTAAATTACAAACTTACTCTCATCTGTGTTTAACCAGTTTGTTGGACTTCTTTTATGTGCTATTTGCATTTGTATGTCATAGTATGTTTCAGGAGTTCTTTTATCAAACTTCTTTATAATTAACAAGGGAGATTTAAAAAAAAAAAAGGACTTAATTTTACATCTGTTTGTATTAACTCCACAAAGAAAAAAATGTTAGCAAGTGAAGGCCCTATTCTCATCTAGGCATGTTTTAGATGAAAATTTATTTTATTAAATTGTATAAACGATATTAAATTTTATATTAACGTTTCATCTGGTTATAGTAGCTCTAAAAAATGTAAGAAAGAAATATTCAAGCAAAGGACAGAATCAACAAGAGTGCATTATATTTGATGCAACATCAAATAATATTGTATATTTAGTAATATGTTCTCTTAAAACATTTATATTGATTAAAGATGTGCATATCATTCAACAAAAGTTGAGTCTAAGTAGCTGCAAGACAGCAGAGAATTTCATCCACTCTAATCTCTCTCAGCTTTTTCTTATCCTTGTTCACATTCTATTAGGAATTAATTTCAGATGCAATGAGCTGTTTACTCTAACAAACTCTGTGCCAAAAAGTCTTAAACTAAAAATACTTCTGAAGCTATAGTGCCTATTAATAGGATGCAAGTATGATATGTAATATAAAACATTTAGATTCTTCCTAATGCAACACAGATTTTAAGCTTCATCACCAGTACATTTTGGATGTACATAGGCCTTATCATTATAAGCAAATATTGTTTAAAAGTCCATGGGCGCTGGACTTCAGTGAGGCTGCACAGGGTGTAAGTCAGAACAGTAGAGGCCCCAGGAGTTTTTATAGGGCATGACTTTCTATAAATCAGATTATTTTTTTTTTTATATAATTCCACTGTTCATTGACAAAGTTAAATAAAAAATAATTAGCTTCATAAGGGCCACTCTCAGTCTTCAGGCAAAGAGCTACAATCAAAAATAAAATATTAGACTACTTCTACTTTTTTATTTTTACTTTTTTTTTCATGCTCACTTAGCATGATTGATTTCTCCTGTATGAAATGGACTTTAAAACACATTTGAGACATTAAAAAAAGGAAGGATATAAAGATTTGAATGAATCTGTCATAAAATCATCCAGTTCTATAAAGCAATTACCAAGGCATATTTTCCATGAAATAAAACATTTTTTGAAAATACGGAAAAGCTTCCCTGCTTTTTGTTTTCATACCACTTATTTATAGAAATTGGATTTGTATTTTGTTTCTTATTTCACATAAGGTTGGTTAGGTTGCTGGAAAAGATATAGAACTGAAAGAAATTACTTTCACTTTAAGCAATAATATTCTTGTCTAACAGGGTTTTGCACAGAAATCACTGTAGTTGTGTTGGCTTACATCAGCCAGTGATCTTGGTCTTCTTAACAGTTTGGGTCTTGTTCTTGCTAATAGTATATAAGCTCAGTTTCAAAAGAAACACTCATATATTTGACGTGAAACATATGGAAATATCTGAGATGTAACAACAGACAAAATGATTTTATAATATGATATAAATGGTGAGATTCCGGAAATATGTTGGGATTTGTTGCACTTAATAAACAGACAATAGGCACCCTATGGTGTCACACAGACCATTTAATTCTCTTAAACTGGAAAACAAGAAATTGTTAATCTTTCTTGTGAAATATGAGAATAATATCTCCGATGAGATAGAAGTAGGTGCTGGAGTGTGTCCAAAGAAGGGCAGTGAAGTTGGTGAAGGGTCTAGAGAAACAGTCTTATGAGGAGCAGCTGAGGCAACAGGAGTTGTTTAGTCTGGAGAAAAGGAGGCTGAGGTGACGCTTTCTTGCCCTCTACAAAAGTACCTAAAATGAGGTTGTATTGAGGTGGAGATCGGTCTCTTTTCCCAAGTATCAAGTGATAGGTTGAGCGGAAATGGCCTAAAGCTTCACTGCAGCAGGTTTAGATTGGATACTAGGAAAAATTTCTCCATCAAAAGGGTTGTCAAGCACTGGAACAGGCTGCCCAGGAAAGTGGTTGAGTCATCATCCCTGGAGGTATTTAAAAGACATGTAGATGTGGTGTTTAGGGACATAGGTTAGTGGTAGACTTGGCAGTTAACAGTTGGGACTCAATGATCTTAAAGGTTTTTTCCAATCTAAATGATTTTATGATTCTATGATACTAACAAGTGTTATAAAGGAAATAATTGCCACCTAAGAAGTGACAATATTGTGGGAGTTGTGCTGCGAGTTTCTACCCCAATTAAACAAACTGAAGAATTACATGCCAGCCTATTTTGAGTAACTTTGGTGGTGATCATTAAAGATGAAATGATGATACAAACTTAAATTTAGATATATACAAATAACAGCTCTCAATAACAGTCTTACTGATATCATATAATTATGTGTGCAAACCAATATCAAACTTCAGCATACACTTAAGTTAACATTAGCTTAATTTGTCCGCTGTAAAAAGAATGTTCTCAGGGCACAGTCTTCTGACATGTAGACCCATCTTCTGCTATCTAGCTAAATATTTACAGCCAGGTTTTACTGAATTATACTCAGTCCTTTCATAAATCATGTCTTCACTCAGCTGTTGATTTTAGAAAGTGAATAAAATATTTCAGCTTTAGCTGGTAGAACCAGATCTCCATTTCAAGACAGTAGTCCTTGCAACTACTCCACTAGAAACTACTTTCCTCCAGAGGGTGTTTTGATTGTGTTTTATGGAGTAGTCTATTCTGGGTGAGACTGGAGAGACCCCTGTAGAATGACTTCATAAGAACAGGGACACTAGAAGAAAGGATTTGTATAGTCAGGTAGCCAGTTTCCTCTGGACAAGAAGATGTACATAACATCAAGTCCTGATTTGCATCTTCCATGGAATTTATATAGCGCTTAAAAATCATGCAGGTTATAGTTGTCCATGTGGCTATGCCTACATTAGTGAGTAGAGAAGTTCAACACAGTGGTTTTACAGAGTATTGTTGGTGATGATAATCACAGAATCATAGAATGGTAGAGGTTGAAAGGGACTTCTGGAGATCATAGAGTCCAACATCCTGGCCAGAGCAAGATCACCTAGGGCAGGCCACACAGGAACATATCCCAGCAGGTTTTGAAAGTCTCTAGAGGAGACTCCACCATCTCTCTGGGCAGCCTGTTCCAGGGCCTTGTCACCCTCAAAGTAAAGAAGTTTTTCCTCATGTTGAGATGGAACTTTCTGTCTTCCAGTTTGTGACCATTACCCCTTGTCCTATCACAGGGCACCACTGAAAAGAGACTGGCCCCTTCTATTTGACACCCATCCTTCATATATTTGTAAACATTAATAAAAGCCCCTCTCAGTCTTCTCCCTTCCAGGCTAAACAGCCCCAGGGCTCTCAGTTTTTCCTCATTAAGAGAGATGTTCCAGTCATTCAGTCATCCTTGTAGTCCTCCCTTGCACTGTATCTAGTGTTTCCCTGTCCCTTGTGAACTGGGGAGACCAAAACTGGACACAGTACTCCAAATGTGGTCTCACTAGTGCAGAGTAGTGGGGGAGGAGAACCTCCCTCGACCTGCTGGACACACTCTTCTTTATGCACCCCAGGGTACCATTTGCCTTCTTGGCCACAAGGGCACATTGCTGTCCCATGGATAACTTACTGTCTACCAGGACTCCAAGGCCATTCTCCATGGAGCTGCTTTCCAGCAGGTCAAACACTAACCTGTAATGGTGCATGGTGTTACTCCTCCCCAGGTGCAGAACTACACAGTTGCCCTTGTCCTTTGCCCAGCTCTCCAGTCTCTCAAGTTCTCAATAAATGGCAGCGTAACCTTCCAGTATATCAGCCACTCCTCACAGTTTTGTATCATCAGCAAACTTGCCGAGGGTACACTCTATCCCTTCATTCAGGCCATTGATGAAGATGTTGAATAAGACTGGACTCAGTACTGACCCCTAGGGATCACAGCTAGCTACAGGTCACCAAATGGACTCTCCAACACTGGTCACAACCCTCTGAGCTCTCTTATTCAGCCAGTTCTCAACCCATCTCACTGCCCACTCTTCTAACCCGCACTTCCTGAGCTTACCCATGAGGATTTTATGGGAGGCAGTGTCAAAAGCCTTGCTAAAGTCAAGGTAGAGAACATAATGCAGTGTCCACACCACATGTGTTTCAGAAGTTCCCCTTGTCTGATCTCATGTACTCAACACACTGATTGGAGCACATCAGACATCTTTAAGCAGTTTCTCTTATGGATTCATTTGTTCTGAAAGGAATCCAGTTTTCAAGCTTTCAGGCCACTCTGTGTTGCCAACCACAGCATTTTAATTGAGACAGCCAGGAGGTTTTCTTCAAAAATATGCTACTGATTCAGATTAAAATGAGACTAATACATCCACCCTTTATGTCCCTTTTCTACAGTGAAATACTGGAGTGCTGTTTATCTTGCCATTGATTCTCAGTAGTATTAGAATTTGAGTGATGTTACACACGTAATAAGCCGTATGGGACAATGATAAAAAATAAGTCACAGTGCTGAACCAGGAAGATACTGCTGATGGTTTGAATTAAATAATGAATATAGTTTGAAATAGAAGCATGTGAACAACGCTTTCCTTCTTTGTTATTAAAATGTGATGCCTTTCTTGATTTGCACATAAAAATGGAGAGCTCTTCTTTGAATTTATTATTTATTTCTCTTTTCATACCATAAACAACTGTTGGTCAACATAGCAGGGATGGAGGAATCAATAATAGAATGTTCCGTTCCAAAGGACGAATGCAACTCCTTAAGAAGTATATTTGGCCTACACAGTAGACACAACCCATATGTAGGGTGTGGTGTGGATCTGGACAAGATCGAAGCTTCTTGGCACCTAATGTTCTTGGTTTACAGTGGCCCTACACATTTTCCAGATTTCTTGGAATTTCTCCTGGAATTCATACTGATCTGAATGAGGCAGAACATATGGAGATATTATCCTATGCACTCATATGAGCTTCATGACTGAAAATACAGATACAAGCCCACTTTCTCAGGGAAAAGCTGGTATATTTTGATGATTACTGGAAAGACCAGAAACCTAGTTCTTGATCTGAACATAAATTGTGTTGCTGGTCCTTTACAAACCTGCTGTGCAAACACTGTTCTTCAATGTTCCTGCTGTCAGGTAACCACTAGGGCATACTTGTGTATTCAGCAGCCCTCATCCTTGCTCAAGAGATGCCTCCAACAAAAAGCAATGAAGCAGGTAATACTATGTGATCTTAAAACATTTTGCGTATTTATTTTCACAGAATTGTTTTTCTCTTGTAAGCACTTGTTAAGGGATTTTTTAAACTGCAATAAGTACATTCAGTAAAATATTTTTGTGAGATGTACATGCACACTGTGTCTCACATTGTTTAAGTTTTCTTAGCCTCTAATTTCATCATGATACTAGATTTCATAGGACATGGAGGGTAGTATGTGACAATCTTCTACACATTCTGGACTGGCCTAAATTCTGGGGAAGGGGAGGAACTCCTGCCAAATTATTTTGGAATTCACCACTTATCTTCAACATTTTACACCACTAATGAGGCCTCAAAAACAGGAATCAGTAAACCAGATTCTTCTCTCAGATACTCTTATAATTAGGAGTAACTTCTTTAAAGTTAACTGATTGAAACAAATTATTTGAGCTAAACTCTGTGATCAATAGCCAGCATGACCTGTATAAATCCAGTACATATTTATATAAATTTTGGTGTATATTTGTATACATGTGTCTACCTGTCATGTATCGTAATTGAAGATTACCCTGTTATATTCTATGACAGTAAAGTCTGTAATTCCTACTGTAGTCCCAGAAAATCAAAGTATTTTTGCATTGTTGAGTGCTACCGATTTACAAGTTCTCTGATTTTGGTCTTGTTAAGAGTCACACAAAGGTGTGACAATACCATACCCTCAGGAATAAAATGGAAGTGCCACCCCACCCCAGCCGAGGGGAGACTTATTTGTGTGAAGATCTGCACCTGCCTTCAACTAAACACTGCAAATTGCAGCACGGTGGTTGATGAAGAGTCATTTGAGCAATGATTGTGTAATTAGCCACGAACTCAATGGAACATTATGTATAAAGTAGTTACAATGGATTTACTTATGCTTGAAGTTTTCCAGAACAAAAAAATGAAGTTGTTATTACAGGACTCAAAATGCCAGAAGTAATCTTTCTTTACAAGAAATGGGAGCTAATTGTCATGCCTAAGACACATCTTCCAGACAGCAATGTTTTTTTGCCAGGATTATGTATAGACTGCTATGCAAAATAACTGAAACTGTAATTGATTCCTCTTTTTTTTTTTTTTTTTTTTTGTTGTTGTTGTTGTTGTTGTTGTTATACAACCTTCCAATCAGCTATGACTCCACATCAACAAAATCAATTCTTGCCCTTTACATACCTCTGGTGAATAAAAAATAGTTTTAGAGAGAAAACTTTTCACATACATCAGCCAGCTGCCTCTTTTATGCATTATCCTTTCTGCAAGAGTTTGTTCAGTTCATTTTTAAGCACATCTATATATCAATATTAATACAGCTCTGTTTAAAAGATTCATGGAGCTTGAAGGCAGGGGGTGCCTTCAGATCATCAGGTTTGAAAAAGCACAACTAATAATTTTGTACATGATCTATAACTGCAGTCTGAGCTATCTACTAGAAATGCATCTAGCTTTAATTCTGGATGTGAAAACAATGGAGAATCTTCAAAGTCCTGGAATACACACTGTCAGTGGGAAATTGCCCTGACTGTAAAAAATATTTTCCTTATTTTTAGTTCAGAATAGACTTTTTAATAAAGTGGCGCTCCAGACACAATTTTCTGGATTTATAAAAAAAACAGAAACACTTCTATTTCAATGAATAATACAGTTTTGAATGCTTGATTTCCACTTTCTGTGGCAAAGATAAAAAATATATGATACTGTCACAGCTCTCAGAACAGAATTTAACACAAACAGCTCATGCTTTTAACTCTGCTACAATGCTTGAACACAGAGTTACTGGCCAAATTGCACCTGGGACCTTTCCTTCTTTGAGTGCAACCATCTCAAGCTTCTGGCTATTAGGTATTACTTGGCTTAGTACAGAATCACACAACTCTTTGCTGAAGATGAATCATAGTACCAAGGTTCATTTTCTGAACAGATCTGGCTTAACTTCAAACCCTTCAGTCTGCTTCCTTTGTAGTAGCTTCCTTTAAGTGAAACATCACATATTTAGAAGAAACCCCTATTTCAAACCCTTGTAAGCAGTCTGTGCGTATTTTCAGATTGTAAAATATTTACCTGCCTTCCAAGCTGGTGCCCAGTACATCAGTTGTCTACAGGCTCTTCCAGTTTGTGCAGCCCTCTGACCTGTTATGCCAGACTTTGAGAAAATTATGTTTTCAACTACCTGGAAAAGGAGTCAGAGTCTAATTTGTTGCATTATCTTGCCGGTATGTTTTTGACGGCTTTTGGTGGTCAGTGTTAAACATTCATTTCTGATGTTTTTATGCACTATAGCTGTAAAATAAATATTCCTCAACCACCATTTATAAAATATACTGTGAAATCACACAGAAAGAAACTAACAAGGCCTCATATCATTACATTGCTGCCCTGGCCCACCTCACCTGCCGAGCTCATAAAACAGTGCTTATTAGTACTCAGAATACTCTTTTAGAGTAAATCCCATCTAATACCTGTTTGACACCAAGATGACCATTGTTACCCTCATAAAAGGCTGATCTATGTTATCAAATTTTATTAGAAAGTTACCTTCCTAAAACTCCTAGGATCATGAAGCAATATGTTGATGCCTCAGCTGTCTAGGGCAGGGATCTTTAGAAATTATAGTCTAAAGACCAATTCTAACATGTAAAGTATTTTATTTTCTGAGAGAACTTTAAAAGCTTTCTGTTGAATGTAAAGGTATTCCACTAGTGTAGTGGTCATAGACTGGAAGTCTGATCTTATTAAGTAGCTCACAAAAAACAACTGTTTTGGAAAATGTGAAAAAAAATCCCATTTAGAAAGAAAAAAAAATCTCTTTTAACATATATAAAGAGGTAAATAACACGGCATACATACAGGTTATACTGTAACAGTCACAGAAGCATAAAGGGATAGAAAACCTGATTTCCAATATATAGGTATGAACTTAGCCTATATCAGCTCTGATAAAAGGCTACTGCATAGGCTGGAAGAAGATCAGGACATTTGCTGCCAGATTAGTCTAGCCAGAAACAGCTAGGGTCTAAACCAGAAACCAGACCAGTCGAGGGGAATACCTTCAGAAATAATGAAATATAATTTTTGGAGGCGAAATGCAATGGATATGGTTATTTTAAACTTTCTTGTTATCTTCTGGATTATATTTTGAGAAAGAAACACTCATGAAAGATGCACCAAGATCCTCAGTCATAAGAAAACTCAATGTAATTCGTCATTTTTGCCTGGTGGTGAAATATATAGGTATATAGGATCATAACGGAAGTAATTGCTTGTGTTATTTGAAACTGGGCTGTGTAACTTGTTATAAATATTCTCTAGCCTATTTGAACCTTATGAATTTGGGATTTGGCTGGTTTGTGAACACTGCATGTTTAGACTGGCCTATTCAGACTTGCCAAAATATATGTTTACTTGCTGGCAACGTGTTTTACTTTCAGTCAAAATATGAGCTCTTATAGAGGTAAGAAAGTACTTTCCTATGTGTTAGAAATCTCTTGAAGGGTTGTAGAGCTCCTGGGCCTGATTTCCCCTTTGCAAACAATGGAGTAAACCAGGCAGAACTCCATGGCAACGGGTGGAGGAGAGGCAGCTCCATCTGGAAATCTGGAAACATGGATTCAATTGTAATAGCAATGCAAAACTGCTGGACTTAACTAATGTCCAAAAGAAAGTGCTGCCAATAACTTCTCAAAATTGATGACTCTTCATTACCATTTTTCCCCTTTCCATTTATTCTCTGCTATCCCTAGGCCTGGAAAGGCTTGAGAGGCCAAGAGTTCTTGTTCTGATGTACGCATAGAATAAAAAAAAAAGGGCAAATAAACCCCACCTATACAAGAACCTAAGACCAACATTATTATGGTTTTATTGTATCTAATGACTAGTTAATGATATATCTGTCATGATAATCACACCTATCTATAATCTGGGAGTTGCTGCAATTCCAATAATGTGTGACGTTGACAGAATGGCAAAAGAGGCAATATCATATTGACTGCTTTACAGTAGTTCAGCCTCAAATGAACTGAATGGCTTCAAGTTCCACATTTGAAAACCACCCAAATCTTGAGCTTCTGGTCAAATACCGATTATAAAAGTCATGCTTAATATCTGGAAATTCATGTGCCACAACAGAGTTGAAGGAGTATCAAAACTGCAAACAAGAAACCTTTTGTGGTAGTTTGATACTTTCATATAGGTACTATTAATACAAACATACACTGGCACTTACAGCATATTCTGTCTAAATGCAGTTACTACATTGCTACACTTCTTAGGTTGTTATTAGAGGCAAGTTCTACATCTTCCACAAAATTTCTTGTAGATGTTTTTTTGGTATGAGTGAATAATAAGGATTTTAGGAAGTGTGAAACTAGTCTGTGGTGTTTTTCACCAACTGCGTATCTTCAACAAATTATAAAAAAGCTGAGTTGTTTTGGGGAATCAACATACAACTGGAAAAATAGCATTTCACTACACACTGTCTATTGTGACAGGTATTGAATTTTATCAAGCTGAAAATACCTCAGATTCCACTGGGTGCATCCTTCTTTCCAAGGGTTTGTATCCATAAATAACAACCTTGGATTAATAAAATAAATAAATGAAAATGGTGATCTAATGCCCTGTCTTTTTCTTACTCTATGAAGTGCTCTAATATTTCTTGTTTAATCATTTCAGACTTCAAAATGGAACTCCTTATTCTAGGTTTAAAATGGTCAAATGAGAAAATTTTGTCCTTGAGAAATAGTATGCCCAAGAAGAAATTTGGTGATTTACCTTTTTTGTGTACTGCACAATTTTTGAAGTGTAGGAGGATTTTAAATAGAAAGATGACTATATCACTTAAGTGGCTGTTCATTAGCTGATCATTTTTAAGGGATAAATCATATGGCAGCGCATTAAGCTTGATTGGTTTATTAAGTCAGTGGGAGAAGTCCAGGTGAAGGGAAGCAAGAAAGCACAGATTTAAAAGCCTGTCTTGAAAATTATTCATCATCATTGTTTGAAAAAAGGACAACTGGAAAGATGTTCCCACAAAAATTATGTGGAAATTGCTTTTATGTAGCCTTTACTATGCTATTCCCAGGGTGAGATGGAAAAAAACATAATGTGAAAATATTTATCTGGTAGTTAATTAATTAGCTGATATAGAGCTTATTATTTTTTAAAAATGCACAAACTATTCCAACTGAGAAGCAATACTGAATTTCTGGTAGTGCCATGTTACAGCTATGTATACTACGGCTGGGATCGCAATAGGCCAAATAAGCAGTAATATGCATAAAAGGAATATTCCAATCCATATACAAAAAATATTTTAATGACACATGGCAGCATGTTAATTGTTAGAGGGCAGAGATTTCATTACTGTGGCATTCACATATAGGTCAGAAGGACAAAAGCTAGACATAAGATGGCAATGTTCACTCGCAGACCAGAAGGCCAGCTGTATCCTGGGCTGCACCAAAAGAAGCATGGCCAGAGGTCAAGAGAGGTGATTCTGCCTCTCTACTCCACTCTGTGAGACCACACCTAGAGTACTGTGTCCAGCTCTGGGGTACTCTGTACAGGAAAGATATGGACCTGTTGAGTGCCATGAAAATGATCAGAGGGCTGGAACATCTCTGCTATGAGGACAGGCTGAGAGAATTGGGATTGTTCAGCCTGGAGAAGAGAAGGCTCCAGGGAGACTGTATAGTGGCCTTTTAGTACTTAAAGGAGGCTCATAAGAAAAATGAGGACAGTCTTTTTAGCAGGGCCTGTTTTGACAGGACGAAGGGTAGTGGTGAAACACTGGAACAGGTTGTCCAGAGAGGTGGCAGATGCCCCATCCCTGGAAACAATCCATGTGAGATTGGACGGGGCTCTGAGCAACCTGATCTAGTTCAAGATGTCCATGCAGCAGGGTTGGACTAGATGACCTTTAAAGGTTCCTTCCAACCCAAAGCATTCTATTATTCTGTGTTTGTATGACAAGATTGAAAGATGATATTATATGCATATACATGCAAAATCTGTGCGCTGCACTGGTTGCTCTGTACCCGATCTTCACATAAGTATGCCGCAATACCTATTAACAAGGCTTATTTCAAACTTTTAATTGCTCAGCAACCACCTGTGAAAGACCATGATGATGCAGGTGTCATCTCAGATGATGTTTATATTTGTATATAGGTCATCTTTAGAAGGCATTTTTTTATTCCCAATTGCATTCACAGAATGTTTTGATAAAGCCTGATATTTAACCAGTAAATAATTTTTGCTGATCCTGTACATGGTAACTTGAAAAAGATGCTATTTTAAGCAAGTTACAGAGCTTAAATAATACTTTTCTGAAAGTGGGTTTTGCAGTCATCTCAAGAAACTGATGCACAAAAAAATCTGCTAAGTTCAATTTCATGCAAAGACAAAAAATGTTTCTGAGGTACATACTGTAATTCTGCTTTCTGTTTCCCTGCAGATACCTTTAGACATAAATAAAAACACATGCTACATCTACAAGATATGTTCTTTAGTCACTAAATAAAAGTAGTTTACTATTCTTAGTATTTGAATTATAGGTTTAGTATAGGAAATACAGGGTTTGTCACATAATGTATGGATACCTACATCACAAAGAATGTTTTACACTGAATGTTTCTAAATTAACTTTGCTAAGACAGAATAT
Source organism: Ceryle rudis (assembly GCA_033439905.1). Taxonomy (NCBI): domain Eukaryota; kingdom Metazoa; phylum Chordata; class Aves; order Coraciiformes; family Cerylidae; genus Ceryle; species Ceryle rudis. The sequence continues at coordinate 61,209 of JAAGNO010008552.1, read as the reverse complement.
TGGTCTACACATCAATGGCACTCTGGTTGTTTTGATTCACCTTATCTTGCTAATTAGTTGTTCTCATAAATCAGATTCTCTCTCTCGGTATATGTTGTATCCCTTAAATAAGGTAATTATTTTTCAGATTGCTTAGCACTTATATTAGGCAAGCAATTTTTAAATTTAACCACTGAGCTGAAAAATGGGTCCAAAATTCAGTATAATATAATATAAATTAATTTTATTTTCTCTTCAGTTAAATATTTCTTTCCTCCAGAAAAAAAAAATAAAACCAAACAAAACAAAAGAAACAAAAAACCCAAACCAAACCAAA